>RJWJ010024852.1:0-24520 GCA_004363605.1 Indri indri | reverse complement strand
TTTTTTTCTTTTATTGTGCTTTTGGTGACATATCTAAGACTCCATTGCCAAATTTAAGGTTGTTGTTGACTCTAAGGCCATGAAATTAATACCAGTGTTTTCTTCAAGAGTATTATAGTTTTAGTTTTTACGTTTAGGTGTTTAATCAATTTTAAGTTAATTTTTTCAGATAGTGTGAGGTAGGGGTCCAGCCTCATTCTTTGGCATGTGGATATCCACTTGTCTCAGCACCGTTTGTTGAAGAGACTGTTCTTTCCCCACTGAATGGCCTTGGTGCCCTCATTGAAAATAATTCACCGTAGTATGTCTGTTCTTTTGCCACGTTTTCTTTCTGTTTAATTCTTTAAAAAAACCTGAACTTTTTATTATGGAATTTTTCAACTCTTTTACAGAACTCAAGAGATTTGCGTAATGAGCCCAGTTTATCATCAGCCAGCGTAGACGGTCAGCTATCGATATTGGCTGATCCAGTTTCATTAAAACCTCACTCTGCCAACCCCAGACCGTTGAGATTCCACCATCCTCCCCAGGTTATGTGGAAGTAAAATTCCTACATGCCATTTCTTTCTTATGTATTTCAGTGTGTATCTCTAAAACATGAAGACTTTTAAAAAATCAGCCTTTCATATTTTTAACTTAATTTTTTATTTGAATTGAGAAACGTTAATATCAGGAAGTATGGACTCCACCAGTGGAGTAACTACAGAGGTGAAAAGGGGACTCTGAAGGGAGCTCTGGGACTGAGAGACAGTGCCCAAGGAGCACACTAGGAAGGGGGCTCCCTCCCCAAAGCTGGGGTTCAGGCCTCATTGGAGAAGTGTCGCGCAGCCTCCTGGAGGGCAGGGAAGTTCGCTGGGTTTCCCTGCCTCTGCCAGTGGTGGGCGGGAACAGAAAAAAACAGGAGTTCTGGAATCACGAGATGCCCCTTCCTCCTGCAAGGTTCCTCCGGTGCCCGCTGCCGGCAGGTGCAACACGCTGGCTCTGAGAAGAAGCGCTCACAGGGCCCAACCGTTAGCGCACAGCAGGCAGGAAGGGTGAACTTGGAGTCTGGAGGCGGTGAATGGGTAACTGGCTCGACTTCGAGTGCCGCCGTTACGCCCCTGCGTCGTCCGCGCTGTGATTGCCATACGCTCAGCGTCTATGCAGGTTATAAATCCCACAATATGCTGTTACTTTATTGTTTAAACAATGATCTTTTAAGGATATTTAAATAATAATTTTAAAAATTACGTAGATTTACCCGTGTAGTCGTCATTTCCTGTGCCTTTTCTTCCACTTTGCAGATCCGTGGTACAGTCTGGTTGCCTGTTCTCTTGGCGGGAAGACTCCCTCTCACGTTTCTCACAGTGTGGGCCGACTGGCCGTGACTCCATCGGCTTTTGCATGCCTGAAAACTCTATTTCACCTCATTTTTGACGCATTTTCCCAGCTCACAGAATTCTAGGTTTCGGTTTGTTTTTCCTTTCAGTGCCTCAAAGACGTTGCTCCGCCGTCTTCTCGCTGGCACTGTTCCTCACGAGGCGTCTGCTGCCGTCCTTGTTTTTGTTCCCCCCACCCCATGCCCCATGATTCTGCTTGTCCCTGGTGTGAGCAGTGTGATTATCGTGTGTGTTGGCCTCACTGTCCGTATGTTTCTTGTGCTTGGGTCTCACTGAGCTTCTTGGATCTTTAAGTTTACAATTTTCGTCACATTCGGAAAAGGTATCTGCTATTATTTCTTAAATTTTCTGTCGCCCCTTCCCCTCCTATGCTTTAGGGCTGAGTTACACACAAGCATTTGATTTTTATTTGAGTACTATTGTAAATGGTACTAGCTTCTTAAAAATCTGAATTCCAATTGTTCATGGCTAGCATATGGAAATACAATGGACTTTTGTATATTATCCTTTTACCCTGTGACTCACTGAACTCAATAATTAGTTATGGGAGATCTGTTTTTGTAAAACTTTTGGAATTTTCTACATATACAATCATGTTGTCTGTGAACAGATAGAGCTTTATTTCTTCCTTTCCCAGTTTTATGACTTTTGTTTATTTGTTTTGCTTTGTTGCCCTGTGGTGCAGCCCATCTTTGCCTTGGCCACGATCTCAGGGGGGGCTTCGGCTTCCACTGTTGGATGTGATGTTGGCTGTAGGCTTTCGTAGATGCCCTTTGTCAAGTTACTTAAGCTCCCTTGTACTCCTAGTTTGGTGACAGTTTTTTTAAATTATCATGAATGGATTTGGATTTTGTCAAATGTTTTATCGCATGTATGGAGATGATCTTATGTATTTTCTTTTTAGTTTATTAATATAGTGAATTATAGGGATTGATTTTTGGATGTTGAAGCAGCCCTGAAATGCCACATGGATAAACCCTACCTGGTTGTGATGTATTATCCTCTTTATAAATTACTGGATTCCATTTGCTAATACCTGAATTTAATTGAGGATTTTTGTGTCTATGTTCATGAGGGATGTTGGTCTGTAGTTTTCTTTTCTCTTTGGTTTGATATTAGGGTAATGGTGAACTCATAAATAAGTTGCCAATTTAAAACTATTTGATTTTCTGCCAAAGATTTCAGAGAATTGGTATTATTTCTTCCTTAAATTGGTAGAATATATCAGTGAAACCACCTGGGCCTGGAATTTTCTTTGTTGGAATAGATATAAAACTATCCATTTTTTCTTGAGTGAGTTTTGGTAGTTTGTGTCTTCCAAGGAATTCCTCCATTTCATCTATATTGTTGAATTTATGGGGATGGTATCTGTCTTAATCTGCTTGGGCTGCCATAACTAAATGCTGTAGACTGGGTGGCTTAAACAACAGAAATTTCTTTCTTACAGTTCTGGAGGCTGGGAAGTCCAAGAACTGGCTGATTTGATTTCTGGTGAGGGCTCTCCTTTTGGCTTGCAGACAGCTGCCTTCTCACTGTGTCCTCACATGGAGAGTGAGGGCGAGCTCTGGTTTCTCTTCTTCTTCTTATTAGAGCACTATTTCTATGGGACCAGGGCCCCACCCTTATGACCTCATTGAACTGTAATCACTTACAGGGGTAAAGGCTCTATCTCCAATTCAGTCACATGCAAAGTTAAGGCTTCAACATAGGAATTTTGGGGGTATGCAATTCAGTTCATAACATAATTCTCTTATTTTTCTTTTAATGTCTGTGGGATCTGTAGTGATGTCCTCTCTTTCATTCCCAATAGTGCTAGTTTGTGTCTTTTTTTATTTTTTGATCAGTATGGCTAGAGATTTCTTAATTTTGTTGATCTTTTTAAAGAACCAACTTTTGTTTTCATTGCTTTTTTTCATTTTTGTGTTTTAAGTTTTGTTGCTTTCCCTTTATTATTTCCATCCTTTTGGTTGATTTGGGTTTATTTTCTCCTCTTTTAGTTACTTAAGTTAGAGGCTTAGATTGCTTATTTTAGACCTTTAATTTGTTCTAACATAAGCATTTAATACTATCAGTTTCCTTCAAAGTACTGGTTAGGTGCATCCCACAAAGTTTGATGTGTTGATGTTTTCATTTTCATTCAGTCCAAAACATTTAAAAATTTTCTTTGAGACTTCCTCTTTGACCTATGCTTATTTAGAAGTCGGTTTCTTTCCAAATATTTGGGAATTTTCCAGATATCTTTCTAGTTTAATTCCATTATGTCAGAGAACATACTTTGTATGATTTCTATTTTTTTAAAAAAATTTGTTAAGGATTGTTTTAAGTCCCAGAGTATGGTCTATTGTGGTGAATGTTCCATGTGCAAAAAATGCATACTCTGCTGTTGTTGGATGGAGTGTTCTGTAAATTTCCATTAATTCAAGTCTGGTGTTGTTTGGAGATTCTGTTTGCTTACTGATTTTGCTTACTTGTTCTATTGATTACTGAGATAGGGATGTTGATATCTCTGATGAATTATCCTTTCAGTTTTATTAGTTTTTGCTTCATATATTTTGAAGCTCCATCCTGAGTGCATACTCATCGAGGATTGCCGTGTCCTTTTGGAAAACTGACCCCTTTATTATTGTATAATGTACCTCTTTTTCCCTGGTGACATTCCTTGTCCTGAAATCTGCTTTTTCTGCTTTTTTTATAGCCTCATAGCTACTCCAGCTTGGTCTGACTAATGTGTGCATGGTTATCTTCTGTCTGTTCACTTTACCTACTTACGTCTTTCTATTCAAAGTGGCTTCTTATATTTAAAGTGGATCCGTGACACATTTCTGATACTCATGGCACTTTGCACACGGGGTGGCAATTGTGCCAGCCTGGATGGGCAGTTGCTGCACACAGGCCTGCAGGATGTCTGTGAGGGCTCAGAAGGCCTTAATGCATGGAAGAATCGCGAATCCAAGAAAAGAAGGGTGATGCCCTCCTCGGTGGGGAGAGCCGCTGGGGGCCTGCTCGGGCCAGTGTCCGGCACTGGTGGCACCGTCTGCTGGGCGCGCCGCCGGTCAGCGACCAAAGGGGAGTTGGGCCCTGCAGAACGCAGCGGAGATTTGCCTGCAGAAGGGAAAGGCCGCTGACCGAGCCCAGGGCCAGCGAGGGCTCGGCTCCGAGGAGAAGAGGACAAGACCCTGGGGCTCCACAGAGCAGGGTGGAGAGGCAAGGGGGGTCCCGTGAGCGCTGGGTCCCTGCGAGGGCGTGAGGGGCAGGACCCGCCCCCGTGGTGTTGAGCCTGGGCAGGTGGGCCTCGTCCTGCCTCTGCGGCTCTGCAGGCATGGGACCGTGTGAGGGGCGCTGGGGTGCGGGGAGTGGGCTGCAGGGACCCCACGGGGGGCGCTGGGATGCGGGGAGTGGGCTGCAGGGACCCCACGGGGGGGACCTGGGGATGCGGGGAGTGGGCTGCAGGGACCCCACGGGGGGGACCTGGGGATGCGGGGAGTGGGCTGCAGGGACCCCACGGGGGGCCTGGGGATGCGGGGAGTGGGCTGCAGGGACCCCCCGGGGGGGACCTGGGGATGCGGGGAGTGGGCTGCAGGGACCCCCCGGGGGGGACCTGGGGATGCGGGGAGTGGGCTGCAGGGACCCCACGGGGGGGACCTGGGGATGCGGGGAGTGGGCTGCAGGGACTTCGCCGGGGGCCGGGCTCACTGGGTCTGCTGAGGTCGCCCTGACGCCCCCGGTTTTCCAGGGCCCAGGACCATGATCCCGCCGGGCGAGTGCACGTACGCGGGGAGGAAGAGGAGGAAGCCCCTCCAGAAACAGTAACGTATCCCTCTTCTGTGTTCCCTCTTCCTTGCTGAGGGGGAGAGTCTGGGTTGTCATGGAAAAAAGTCAGCTTCAAGACGACCTGGGCGCGCGGGTGGGCGGGCTTCCTGCAGAGGGTCCCGCCGGGAGGGTCCCCCAGTGGGGGCGGGGGCAGCTGGGGACACCCGTGGAGGGACACCCTGGGGGCTGGGCCCCCCCCCCGGCCTGGGAGGTGCAGTCAGAGGGCGGGGCTGGCAGGACAGACACAGCTGGGGCCCTGCCCGCCCGGGGGGGACCCGTGGGGACTGCGTGTGCGCGTGTGAGGCTGCGAGTGTGTGCGTGTAGGGTGTGTACACCTGTGCGGCAGTGTCCGTGTGTGGCCCGTGTCGGGGACGCGAGCTGGCCCCCTGGCCTCGGGCTGCGGGACTGTGCTCAGCCGGGCAGCTGCGCCGGCCGCACCGGGGTAGAGCGGGGCTGACCCGCCTGTGCAGCGGGACTGTGGGAGGCGGCTGCAGCGGGGCTGGCGGGGCTGCGACGCCTCCCCCCCCCCCCCGCCCCCGCCACGGCCTGCGCTGGAGCCGGGGCTGGACACGGGCCCAGCGGGGCTCTGCAGGGTTGGGGACAGGGTTAGGAAGGGGCCGCGTCCTGAGGGCCCGGAGGGGAGGCCGAGGCTTTGATGCGGGGTCCACGGAGAGGGTGGGCAGTGGGCACCTGCTCCTGAGTTTGTGCACTCAGCAGAGGTTTGTTTGGTAACGGGTTTGTCACATTAAATAAGAAAATAGCTTTGCCCTGCGGCTGCAAGCAGTGGTCTCTCTGGTGGGGCAGTCGGAGGTGAGGTCAGAACTAAATTTCCTGCTTTTATCACTTTTTTATTCCGGTGCAGAGGCCTGAGGTAGCGAGTTTTCGAGGCACCGGGCATTGACATTTCACTTACTGGTGTTTTGAACAGGTGGTGTGTTCGCCTGGTTCAAAGCTCAGAGGGAAGTCTCCTCAGCCTGGTTCCCTGCCTGGAGGCATCTGTTTTTAGCAGGTCCTGGTGAATCCTCATGAGCTGTGTTAGGGTAAACGGGTGAATATGCACGCGCAGTACATGCGTTGCCTCTACGTGCTGATTCCAGCCTCTGTGCACACCGCCGTCCACCTCAGAGTTTGCTCCGTGTCAGTTCACCCTTCTTCAGCTACACGGGGCATGCATGTGCTGTGTTGGTCTTGCCTGTTCCGGTTGTTTCAGGGTTGTGGCATGTCTCGGCCGAGCGTTGTTTTGCACACGTGCTCAACGTCGGGAGAGTCAGCCCACCTGGGTGCTGCGCGTGCTGGCCTGTCTGTGTCGGGTACACCGCGGCCTTCGCCTGGCCACGTCTCGGGGCTGTTTGCAGCGCGGCCTTGGAAGACAAGGTAGCGCCTCCTGTCGGGACAGAGCAGCCGTGCTTGCTGTTCACTGTAAAAGAGGAGGATTCCCTGAGCTCAGTGTCCTCAGCTGCACACGTAGCAGCAGCCTGACCCTTCCACGTCGCCCCCTGGGACTGGGGGGCACAGGTAAGTGACAACCACGGTGACGCACACACCGCCGTGCGTGAGTAGTAAGTCCTTAGGCATCTGTGAGACGCTGACAGGTCACCAGCTTGCGGGAGAGCGAAATCGAATCCCAGACCCGACACTCACGCACAGGCGGGCTAAACACCGAGAAGTGGGGTCGTCCAGGCAGACGGGGCAGCGTTCGTGGTTGACTAGCTGGTGCCGGACGCCTGGCGTCAGAGGCCGTGCCCTGCAGGGCCTCTTCCCTGCGCCTTGGCCTGTGGTGCTGTTCAGACTTTGGTCATTTTAGTTTGCGTTCTCTTGTATCAGTGAGGTTTGACAGCTCTTCCTTTTCTGTGAACTGTCCATGTTTGTATACTTTCTCGTTTTTCCGTTAGATTGTTTTTTGCTTCTTGATTTGTAGGATCTTGTTGTATACTAGGGAAATTAATTCTTGAATGGGTTTCAAATACTTTACCCCAGTTTTGGTTTTACTTAAGGTGTTCTTTGCCATGCAGAAAAAAATTGAATGTTTGTGAAGTTGAATTTATCCATCTTTACCTTTGTGGCAAATTAATTTTACATCGCAATTAGGAAGATCTTCCCTGGCCCAAGTTTATAAGAGAATAGTCCCATTATTTCTTCTAATACAGTCTTTAAATCCTTAAAGTACACATGTTTACATTTAAAGCTTTTGAGCACTTGGGAAAAGAGGAAAAAAAGTGGAAAGAAAAGAAAAAAGAAAACAGCTGTGATTTGAGAGGCGATAAAAGGCAGGAGAATTGCTTGCATAGTCACTGAATGTTTTCAGACTGGGACACTCACCCGACTGCACCTGCCTGTCCCGCAGTGTGTGCAGACGTGTCATGCCACGGCCAGGTCGGGGAGGCCACTGGGGCTGGCTCGTCCTGGTGTGGGCTCTGTGAGGGCTGCCCGTCCATCTCCACACAGGGGCCGCCACATATGTGCACGTACATGGCAAACCTCCACAGGGACCTGCTCCAGGGAAACTGGAGACCAGAACATTCCTTGTTTTTGATGTTGAGAACAGGGGCACCCATCCCACAGCCCCTCCCAGGAGGTGCGTTTTGCTGGCATCAGCTGTCCCAGCCGTGGCTCCTGCCACACCCGAGCACCGTGCGGAGTTCTGGTCCAGCCCCCCTCTGTGGGAGGGTGGTGGGCGATGGGTCTGTGTGTGCCACATCTTCTCACCTGGAAGGGGTGGGTGATAAAGGTTGTGGAGAGTGGAGGTGAGCATACAGTCGGAGGTAGAATTGGTCTAGGTGCACAAGAGCTGACTACTGGGCTAGAACCTGCTCCTGAGAGGCACCCGAGGGCCTGGGTGCAGAGGGCAGCCGACGCAGGGGGAGCTGGGCCCTGAAACCCTCCTTCTCCCTCTGGTCCACCCATTACTGGGCGGCATGGTTTGGGTGCCATGGGCGATTCTGAATCCACAGCACTCTCCAGGAGCGAATGCCTTGTGCCAGCGTCAGCGCGTTCGATGCTCCAAGTCTCGTCCTCTGGGGCCCTCAGCGTCCTCACCGGGGACACTGCCTTCAGCCCCTAACAGTGTGGAAACTGCAGGGCTTCCCTTCTGGTTTCTGCATTTTTACCTTTATTGGGGTATAACTGAGGTACATGCGTTTCAATGGAACTGCATGTAGTGAAAGCGTACAGTCTGATCAGTTTTGACTTTGTATACACCCGTGAAACCATCACCAAAATCAAGATCACAAACGTTTCCGTCACTCCAAAAGTTCCCTGTGCCCCTGTGTGCTTCTTCCCCTACCTGTGTCCCCGGGCAACTCTGATGGGCTTCCTGTAGCTGTAGATGATTTGCATTTCCTGGCATTCTGTGAAAATGGAACAATACAGTATTTTGTTCGCTACTTTCAATTGGAATAGTGATTCTGAGATTCGTCCACGTTGGTATTGACAGTTTACTCTTCACTGCCCAGCAGTGATCTGGTGTGTGGATACGCCAAATTCGTTCACTCCCCTGCAGATAGACATTCAGGTTGTTCCCAGTTTGGGCTATTACAAATAAAACTGCCTGGAACATTTCTGAACAGGTCTGTGTGGATGTATGTTTTTATTTCTCCTGGGTAAATTGCTAGGAGTGCCGTTGCTGGGCCATATAGTAGGTGTATGTTTAAATTTTTAAGAAACATATAAACTTTTCCAAAGCAGTTGTATCATTTTACATTCCTGGCAACATTTTTCATTCTGGATACAAGTCCTTGTGAATATTTTCTTCCAATCTCTGATTTACCTTTTTGTTTTCTTAATATTGACTTTTGAAAGATTTTTTAAAAACTTTTGATGAAGACTAATGTATCAAATTTTTGTTCGTTTATGTTCTGAGAGTCCTGTGACTACCCCAAGGTTTCAGATATTTTTGCACATGTTTTCTTGTAAAGGTTTATAGTAGTTTTACGTTTAGGTCTAATAATCCATTTGGAGTTAATTTTTTGGTATTGTGTGAGGTTAGCATTGGTGTTCGTTTGTTTTCACAGATATGTGGTTGATCCAGCACCATTTATTGAAAATGATTTCTTTTTCCTATTTCATTGCCTTAGTATCTTTGTGAAATAAATTGTCAAATGAATAGACCCAATGAAAAACATACAAGTCTATTTCTAGACTCTCTCTGTTTTGTTCTATTCATCTATATTCTATGTTTTCTCTAATAACCAAACCATCTTTAATAGTGTACTTTCAGAGAAGGCTCAAAATCAGTAGGATACGTCCTCCAACTTTGTTCTTCTAATTGGCTATTCTAGGTCCTTGGCATTTCCATGCAAATTCCTCTGGAGTTTTAACTGAGATTACACTGAACCTATAGATCAGTTTGTGGGGAGAATGGCCGTCTTTACAATATTGAATCTTCCAACCCAAGAACATGGTATATCTTTCTATTTGTTTAGGTCTTTTCAAATTTTTCTCAGCAATATTTTACAGTTCTGGTTTAGATGTCTTGGATGTCTTTTGTTGGATTTATTCACAGGTGTTTTATATTTTGGTGCCCCATGGCTTCCTCTAATGTTCCTTCCCCCCTGAGCTGGTTTGTGGTCCCCCTGCCTGTGTCCTGCCCCTGGGGTGTGGGCTGGGTCCCCTTGTCCCCACTGCGTCCTGCCCTGGCGGAAACGGCAGCCTCTTCCCCGAGCCTCCTCATGGGCTCCCGACTGCAGCCACGCCAGCACGGAGGAGTGTTTCTTTTCCACGTGGCTCCTCGACTCCCACCACCCACCCTCTCCACCCACCTGTGTGGGGTCTTCACTCTGCGCCACGGAGCGGGGGTGCAGCAAGGGGCGGTCAGTGTCCCGAGGGGGTTCGAAGGAATAAAGCCACGTGTGCTGAGCGGGGCTCCTGGGACACCCGGGCAATGCCCCTCCCTCCAGAGCCCACACAGGACGGCCTGGGGGTGGGAGGGCCTCAGCTCATTTGCAGGCCCCACCTTACAGGGGGAGGCAGGGGGGTACTTCTCCCTGAGCTCTGGACAGAAGTGAGCTTTGAGCGGGGCCCAGGTGTGCACTGCACAGGACAGGAGGAGGTCTGTCTGCGAGGGTGGGGTGGGGTATACGGAGCAGTGGGCCGGGCTGGAGGCAAGGAGGACAGATGTCATCTCTGAGGACAAAGCCTGTCTTAGTCTGTTTTCTGCTGCTAACAGAATACCAGAAATGGGGCAATTTATGAAGAAAAGCGATTTATTTCTTATAGTTATGGAGGCTGAGAAGTCCAAGGTCGGGTCTCCACCTGCTGAGGGCCTTCCTGCTGGTGCTCTCTGCAGAGTCCCAGGGTGGTGCCGGGCGTCCCATGGTGAGGGGCCAGCCATGCTCCTGCGTCAGCTCAGGGTCTCTCTTCCTCTTCTTGTAAACCTTCCAGTTCCCCTCCCATGGTAACCCGTCAGCCATTAACACATGAATGGATTAGTACATTCCTGGGGCAGAGGCCTTAAAGGCCCCACCTCTCAACACTGCACATTGGGAATGAAGGTCCAACACGAATTTTGGAGGGGACCAATATTCAAACCGTAGCAAAGCCCCATGTGGACCTGCCGCCCAGAATGGAGGTGCTGCCCGCCTGCCGGTGGGTCTCTCCCAGGTGCCTACACGTGTCTGCCGTTTCCTCTCTGTTGTGAGCCCTCCCCTTTGCCGCCCTCTCCACTGCCGTCGGCCCTGCCGTCCATCTCCCTGGTGTGTCTCCTCCTCTCTGGCCTCCCCCTTGTCTTCTGGGGAGGCCTCTCCATTGTCCTGGGAGTGCCAGTGCACGCTAGAGTTGGTTCAGTTTATCCCCAGCTTCTCCTGCCTATTTAAATTTTGACTAGCAGCTTGAGTAACTTTGGGTGGGTACCACATTAAGGAAAACCCAGAAAGTGGAAAGATAACCAAGATAACCCACAGAATGGGAGAAAATATTTACAAATCAGATATCCAGTAAGGGTCTAGTATCCAGAATACATGAAGAACTCTTACAACTCAAAAACAAAAAGACAAACAACCCAACTTAAAAATGGGCAAGGACTTGAATAGACGTATCTCCAAGGAAGATATACAAACGGACAAGTGCATGAAAAGATACTCAACATCAAAAGTCATTAGAAAAATGCAAATCAAAACCACAAAGAGATATCACTTCATGCCCACTAGATGGATATAATAGAAAGATGGAAAATAGCATCTGTAGGAAATGTGGAAAAATTGGAACCCTTGTGCATTGCTGGTGGGAACATAAAATAGCACAGCAGCCACTGTGGAAAGCAGTTTGTTGGGTGGTTCCTCAAAAAATTAAATGTTGAATTGCCATGTGACCCAGCAGTTCCACGCCTAGGTATATGCCCACAAGAATTGAAAGCATGTGTTCAAACAAAATCTTCCAGGTGAGTGTTTATTGCAGCTCTATTCACAATAGTCAAGCAGAGGAAACAACCCAAATGTTCATCAGCTGGTGAATGGATAAACAAGGTGTGGTCTCTCCGTATACTGGACAATAATTTAGCCATGAAAAGGAAGAACAACTAACACATGACTCAACATGGACTAACCTTGAAAACATTGTGCTGTGTGAATGAGCTAGACACAAAAAGTCCCATGTTGTTTGTTCCTCTTCATATGAACTATCTTTGATAGGTAGATCTATGCAGACAGAGCAGATGGGTGGTTGCCAGACTGTAGGCAGGGAGTCGGGAGAGACTGCTGATGGGTAAGGGTTTCCCTTTGGGGTGACAAAAACGTCTGGAGCTAGACAGAGGTGATGGTTGCACAGCTTTGTGACTGTACTAAATGCCACTGCGCTGTTCCCTTTTAAAAAGTTATTTTTATGTTATATGAATTATATCTCAACCAAAAAAAGGGAAGAGCTTCTGGGTTTGGTGCTGTCAGACTGTTATGTAATTGGTTTATGGTCTGTCATTAGACAATAAAATACACAGGGGTTTTTGCCGTGGAGTTTCTGAAGGGATAGTTTAGGACTCATAACCTGCAAGCTGTCAGCGTACTTACGAGTAAACACAATAGAAAAATAAGGAACGCGGCCGGGCGCGGTGGCTCACGCCTGTAATCCTAGCACTCTGGGAGGCCGAGGCTGGAGGATCGCTTGAGCTCAGGAGTTCGAAACCAGCCTGAGCAAGAGTGAGACCCCGGCTCTACTAAAAAAAAAAAAAAAAAGAAAGAAATTAATCGGACAACTAAAAATATATACAAAAAATTAGCCGGGTATGGCGGCGCATACCTGTAGTCCCAGCTACTCAGGAGGCTGAGGCAGAAGGATTCCTTGAGCCCAGGAGTTTGAGGTTGCTGTGAGCTAGGCTGACGCCACGGCACTCTAGCCCGGGCAACACAGTGAGACTCTGTCTCAAAAAAAAAAAGAAAAAAGAAAAATAAGGAACGGCTGAACAAAAGACACCAAAACACCTGGAAACAGCAGGAGTCTCCACCCTGTGATGCGGCAAGATCCCCAAAAGGGTTGGCAGGCAGCCCAGTTTCTGTGATCTGCCTATCACAGGCCTCTTCCCTCCCCCCACCCGTTTCCATGGCCTGGTCCCCACACGGGCCACCATTTTCCCTTTAGATGATTACATGTGGGTAGTATCTGGAGTGAGGTATCAGCTGAAGTTGCTTCTGTGCGGCGATGAACAGGGACAGCTGATGGGGACAGTCACTGTGAGGTGAGAGGGACAGGTGAAGGGCCTGTCCTGTGACACGGGTTGGGGGACCGAGTCATCTTCTCCCCTCTACCGGGGTGAGAGAGGCCCCGGCAGGGTGCCCTCATCCGTGGGTGTGGCCGGTCTGGGTTAAGAGGAGAACTGAGAATTGAGTGCCTCCTACAGGCTGCTCGTGGGGTACGGCCACGTGTGGGGGCCTGAGAGTGGTGGGCGTCCAGTCCCTGGCGCTGGGCGGTGCCTCAGTGTCCTCATCTCAGCCCTGCGGCCCCACTGTGCAGAGGACAAACCAAAATCCCTGCAGGGACAGCCGGGCGCTGCGAGGGCGGAGAAGTGTGCTTGGAGCACTCAGCCAGGAGTCCGGGAGCCAGGGGTCTTCACCACTGATGCCGTGAGGAGCTTCTCATTTTTCCTGGAATGAGTTAGGTTTTTTAGACACTGAGGAGACCCTGAAGGGTGCTGAGCGAATGTGGTGTTTTCCACACTCTTTTGCCTGGACATCTCGGGGCCCGGTGTCCTCCTCCCACCTCAGGGAACTGTGGCACAGAGAGGTCAAATAGTGTGCCGGAGCAGCACAGCCGGGGGCATGCCCTTTGCCCTTGCCCTGAGCCCTGCTCTCATGCTAGTGTGTCTGTCTGTGTCTGTGTGCCCCCCGCCCCCCAGCGCCGAGCTGTTGTCACTGGCGCACATTCTGGCGTTTTAGCGCGTACCTCTTCAGGAATAGGTGGTTTTAGTCCCTCTCAGCACTTTGTCTTGGTGGCAGCTTGAATCCTAGCAAGGCTGCCACAGAGAGAGGTGTCCAGCCCGGACCACCAGCGGCTTCTGGTGGAGAAACTCGACTGACTGAGCTCGTCCCCCACAGGAGGCCCGCCCTGGGGGCCGACAAGTCGAACCCTTCCAAGCGGCACCGGGACCGCCTGAACGCCGAGCTGGACCACCTGGCCAGTCTGCTGCCGTTTCCCCCCGACATCATCTCTAAGCTGGACAAGCTTTCCGTCCTGCGCCTCAGCGTCAGTTACCTCAGGGTGAAGAGCTTCTTCCAAGGTAGGAGTCTCTCCTGTGTCTACCTGCATCCACCTGCGTCCACCTGGGTCTCACCTGGGCCCAGCCGTGCTTGAGGAAGCGGGTCTGGTTGTTTGGTGCGTGCCCGTCTTCCCCCACCCTGCGTGAGCTGACTCCCGGGCAGACCTGGCCCCTGCCGGGAGCCGGCAGGGCTGTGGATTTTCTCTGGTATCGGGTGGGACGGTGCTCCTGGCTGTTCCCCACCGCCCTCAGGTCAGGGCGTTCCGCCCGCTTTACTGGGATGGGCCATTTACGCCTCTGGTCCTGGGCTGGCTGATGCCGCAGCTCTGGTGGGAGGGCTGGGGCTGGGGCTGGCCCTGCAGGGCCTCACTGGGCCTCCAGCCCAGGGACTCCAGGCATCGAGGGTCCTGCTTCACGGAGGAGCAGGACTGGGAGTGGTCAGGAGGCTGCGGCAGCCAAGCAGGCGTGACCCGCGGTCTGGGCTGCCTGGAGCACCAACCCTTGCGGCGACCTCGGGTGCCCCCACTGCCCGTGGTCGGGGCCAGGCCCCTCCTCAGTGGCAGCTGCGGTTGCCTGTTCCTTCCGCCAGGTCCTGCCTGTGGGGCCTCCTGGGGCTCTGGCCTCCCGAGAGGCAGAGGTGTTTTCTGTTCCCTTCCCGCAGCACGCAGGCGTTTTGTCTGGGGGAGAAGGCTAGGTGGGGCCAGGTGTTCACCCCCAGACCTATGGCCAGCCTGGCTCTGCCCCGCTTTTTTCTGGGACCCTCCCACAAGGTCCCTGGAGAGGCAGACCCCCCGTCCTGTGTCTACCAGGGGTTTCATATTCGGAATTTTATCTGAATTCTCCTCACCGGTGTCCACAGTGTCTGGTTCATGTCCTGTCTGTCCTCAGAAGTGCTGTATTTTCTTTGGTTTCTGGTTATCGGATGCCCTGGGCCTCCGATCTCTGAGGGGCTCCGCAAAACCTGCAGACTCACAGCCGTGAGGCCTTTGTCCTTGGAAGGGAGGAGTGAAGCTGCTCCCTAAGGAGGAGCTGACGGCCACGTGCCCTGAATTGGTTCGAATTACACTACTTTTAAAAATTAAAAATCCAGTCACCTGCTGGGTGGGACCTCCAGCAGCCGGGTCGGATGGCTGTTCTGGGCCAGCCAGGTGGGCAGCTGGCTGGGGTGATGCCCCTCTGTGTTCTGACTGAGGTGGGGACGGCACACGGGTCCCCTCCTTGCATCCCTTTAGGGAGAGGCCCTCTGTCCCTCTGCGAGCCTCCGCCGTCCTCGGACACGGCGTGCTGTGCGCGGGTCTCCCGTGGACCTTTTCCCGGGGTCCTGGCCAGCCCCAGACCCCCGCTGGAATTGAAAACAACCAAATGTTAACAGCGCTTATCTCTGACTGGTGAGGTTACAGCAAGTTGTAGTTTTACTTTCTAGGTGTTCTGATTTTATACTGAAAAAGGATTAACTCTATACCTTTATCTCCAACCCCAGGCCCGGGCCGCTCCATGCCCACGCAGCTTGCTGGTCACTCTTAGCTGCAGCGGTGTTGAGACCGGCGGTGTTGGCACATGTGTGGGGCGGTGGGCTTCCCAGGAGTGTCACCCTGAACTCGCCCACGCGTGGGTGCCAGGACAGACTGAGGACAAGGTCCTCCAGCCTTGCTTCTGTGAAGGGCCCTTTCACAGATGGAGCATGTGGGCTCAGTGGTCCCAGCTTCCGCGGTGACTGGCAGTGTGCCGAGGGCCGACGGGGAGGACGCCAGGCCTGGTTTGGGCTGCACAGTGGGGAGGCTTTGTCCCGAGCTAAAGATGTGGTTGTTTCACCTTCTTCTCCCTGACGTGCCAGTGCGGACCCAGCCTCCTGGCTGGGAGCTTGGGAGGGAGGCCAGAGTCCCTTCCTTTCTGGACGGGTCCAGCTGTGCCCAGCCAGGCCTGGGCTTGGCAGTCTCAGAAAGGCTTGAACTCTGATGTTTCCAGCAAGTCTAGACGACTGTGCAAGTGTCCACCTGGATGTGTAGTTCTTAACACGCAAGCAGAGTGAGCTTCCGGCCTCACCGCTGACTCTAAACCCAGGTGATGGGCGTTGCTGGACCCCCGTGGATGCAGGCGGACCCCGGTGTCTGTCTGGCTCGCTGTGCTGTGTGTGTGAAGGCTCGTGCTTGGGCTGCGGATAAAATGAATCCTAGTGGTCCGCAGGCTTTATGAGAGCGTTGTAACTTCCACAGTTAGGTGAAATAATAAACCTCTTGATTTTTCTGTCAGTTGTTTTTGTTTTCTAAAATCTGTGACCCCCTTCAAGCTGCACATTTTAGAGTAAATTCTAAAAACTCTCCTGAATTCATTTCCGCTGTGTAGTTAGAAAAAAGTCAAGCTATAAAAATTGGATCTTAATTTATGCCACTTGACTCAGAAACCGATGAGCTATTATGATTTCATTAAAACTTCCATAAAAAGTCACTTTTAGGAAGGACATGAACTGGAAAGTTCAATTTCAAAGGCTGATAATGGCCTCAAAACTTGCTTGCAGTGTTTAGTGTCGACGTGCACGGACGCGTAGAAGGCAGTGGGTGTATTTCGTCTTTATTTGTTGGAGACTGGCACTTGCCGGGTACAAGACTCTGACTTCCACCCTCTTCTGCAGGTGCCTGTGAAGGTTGGGATTTTCCACTCCTGTTAGTTTTGCTGTTCATAAAAGGGGAGATTCAGGGTTAAAGAAAGGGGCGGCAAGTGGTGCAGAGACGGCGCCTCCCCCGAGGGCCTGCGTCACAGCCTGGGGTGCCGGACCCCAGCAGGGATCCAGGAGGGTCCGAGAAGCCCAGCCTGGCCCGTCACTGAAGCCCGGCTGGTGGTCAGGCCAAGGGCAAGGAAAAGCACCTGGGAGCAGAGACCCTCAGGGCATTGACCGCAAGGGGCCCTCCCAGGCCCAGCAGGTAGACCGTTCCACCCACTGCCCACCAGGACGGGTGCGTCGATCTGGCAAACGGACATGCATTCCTGTTGCTGGCGAGACGGGCGCAGAGGGGAACCGCCTCAGAAACAGAATGGGGAAGAGGAGGCAAGCTCCGGCTCTGCGGAAACCTGGGGTGTTTCCCGGGAGGCAGCGCCGTTCTCTGCTTGCCCCGTGGTGGTGTCGGGGCTGGGGCTGGTCGTTCCGGTGCATTCTCCTGTGCAGCCTGCGGGGCCTGGACTCTCACAGGGGTGGACGGGCAGGTCTGCAGGGTGTGTCCTGGGTGTGTCACTAAGGAGCACCACGCTGGTGGCGTGCCAGATGATTTTGTCAACCCAGGACTGAAGCGTATGCAGGTATTAAGCCACATTTTACCTGTTTTCAGCGTTCACTATGGTTTATCCTTTTCCTGATGATCCTTGAACTGAATGTTTGTGTCCCCCTGAGCTCGTGTTGAATGTTGAAACCCTACTCCCCAGCGTGGCTGTATCTGGAGATGGGCCCTAAGGAAGTAATTCAGGTTAAATAAGGTCATAAGGGTGGGGCCCTGACCTGGCAGGACCGGTGTCCTTAGAAGAGGAGACATAGAAGGGCTCCCTCCCCCTCTCCCAGCACTCACCAAAGACGGTCCGTGAGGACTCAGTGCAGCCGCCGCCTTGGTTATGACGTCCAGCCTCAGAACTGTGAGAAAATGAGCTCCCATCTGTGGTATTTTGTTATAAGCAGTCCAAGCAGATTAGGAT
The DNA here is from genome assembly GCA_004363605.1 of Indri indri. Taxonomy (NCBI): domain Eukaryota; kingdom Metazoa; phylum Chordata; class Mammalia; order Primates; family Indriidae; genus Indri; species Indri indri. The sequence goes on along the minus strand of RJWJ010024852.1, from coordinate 6,976 downwards.
TTTGGTGCTGAGAAATGAGGGGCTGCGGTAACACATGCCTAAAAGTGTCGCCGCGGCTTTGGAACTGGGTAAAGGGCAGAGGCTGGAGGGGTCCTGAGGTGTGTGTAGGAGCCCAGATTGCCCTGTGGGAATTGTTGGTGGAAATACGGACGTTGAAGGCAGAGAGGAGGGCTGCAGAGAAAGCTGCTGTCCTCTCGGTGTACGGGCACCATGGTGAGCAGACAGCTGCAGAGACATGAACGTCAAAGCTGGGTGTGGTGCAGACTCAGACATAAACGAGGAATACGTTAGCGGAACCCGGAGGAAAGGTGATCTCTGTTAGCAAGTGGCAAAGAGCGTGGCTGCACGTGTCACAGCGTTTTGTGGACAGTAGAACGTGGGAGATGGAACTGGATACTCGGCTGAGGATTCTAAGCTGAGTGTTGAAGGTGCAGCCTTCACGTAGAACGTGAGAGGAGGAGAGAAATGGAAGGAACTGTTAAGAGAAAAGGATCCAGAACTTGAAGATTTGGAAAATCCTCAGCCTGTCCGTACTGCAAAACATGAAGGTGTGTTCTGGAGAGAACACCGCGGATGTGGCTGAACTGCCTCGTGACAAAGAGACTAACGGGTGTGAACCACGAGTTTAATCGGCCACCTCAGCAGAAGCCAGAATCCAGGTGGGATCATACGGCTGAGTCGCTGCTGTCCGGACTGAAGGGACAGGGTGGTGACGGAGCTATCCAGCTGCCAACTCAAGTCTCAAGAAAGGGGAAGACCGACCCTGAGGGTGTGGAGTGCGGAGGGCCTCGCCCTCCAGCCCCAGGGCAGGCTGCTTCCTCCTCATTCCAGGGGGTGGGTCCCCGCAGAGCTGGGGCCTGAGGGCAGAGCAGGAGTCGGGAGGGACTGAGGGATGGGCCTTGCGAGGTGCTGGACTTGCTTGGGACTCACCACCCCTTTCTTCCTTCCGATTTCTCCCTTTGCAACGAGAATTGCGCCAGTGCACCATGGATTTTAGGCGCACGTCACTCGTCTGGTTTCCCAGACTCGCAGCGGAGGAGCAGCTCCGCCTCAGGACACATTGCACCTCGGGTCTGGCGTGTTTTGATTTAGATGATATTTAAATGAAACTTTGGCTTTAGACTTCACAGTCGATGCTGGAATGAGTTAAGACTTCAGGGGCTGTTGGGACGGAATAAATGTATTTTGCATGTGAGGCCGTGAATTTTGGGGGGGCCAGGGTGGAATGTTATGGACCGGATGTTTGTGTCCCTCCAATTCGTATCTGATCCCTAGTTTGGCGGCATTTGGAGAAGGGGCTCTGAGGGAGCTACTAAGGTTACTGAGGGCAGAGGGTGGGGCTGTGATCTGGTAGGATCAGCAGACTTACAGAGGCATCCAAGAGCCCACTCTGCTGAGAGCAAAGTCCCTGCGAGGACACAGTGAGAAGGCTGCTGTCCGCAAGCCGAGAGGAGAGCCCTCCCCAGAAACCGAACTGGGTGGTACCTTGACCGTGGACTTCCAGCCTCCAGAACTGTAAGAAAATAAACTTCTGCTGTGTGAGTCATTTTGCTGTAGCAGCCCTAGAAGACGAGGACAGGCCCCTTTGGCACAGCAGGGGGTTGGGGGCACTTTCTCTGTTGCATGGGGAGCATTCAGTGGCTGGTCATTGTTGCATGCGCCCTTCTAAAAACTTAAAAACCTATAAAATAAATATCGACAGAATTATAAGGAGGAATATATAAACTCATCATCAGAGATAAAGGTTTTAAATACTATAACTCAGGATTTCACGGAGTAAGAAAATAAAGTCCAGTAAAGATTACAGAAGATTTGAACCAGGCCAAAAAATGTTAATCTAGCAGATACACAGTGAAGCATTGGACCCAAAAGCAGGGGACTCATGTCGTTTTGGGCCCACGTGGAACTTACAACGTATTGAAACCATCTTGGTCAACAAAGCATCTCAGTAAATATCAAAAGACAAAATCGTGAAGAGTGTGTCGGGGGACCTCCATGAAGATGAGCCGGAAATAAATGAGAAGAAGGTAACCTGAAAGTCCTCACACTATGTCCGGAAATAAACACACCGTGAACAGCTCCTAGGTCGACAGAGAAAACACGATGTGACAGAAGTGTTTACCAGTCGGAATGTGTGGACGCGGCCAAGCGAGCCTTGGGAAGGCTGCAGGCTGATGAGCGAGGCACCCGCTCGAGCCGTTCTGAGAAAGCAGTACAGCGAAGGGCGTCACAGACAGGGAACAACAGCGAAGGCGCTGGTGACGTGGAGAAGGGGCAGACGTGCGCCAGAGCCCTTTCCGAACGGCGGACTCGTGAAGATCGAGTGAGACTGACCAGGGAGAAGAATAAACAGTCTCAGGATATAAAGGGAGGCCAATTACAAAGAGATTAATGCCAGTAAATTTGATGTTTGAAAACGTAAACGAGCACATTCCTAGAAAGTGTAGCTTATTAAAAGTGACTTAAGAAGTAGAAAAACCGAACAGTCACGTGACCATTTAAGAATTTGATTCAGTTGTTTAAAATCTTCCCACAGAGAAAGTCCAGGCACAGATGGTTGTAAAGCGATTTCTACCAAATATTGAAAGAAAAATAATTTCACTCTGTACTGAGTCTTGTGGTGGGTTGGGACTGGAGGTATTGGTGGGAGCTCGCAGTTTTCCGCGTATGTCAACGGAGGCGTGAACGTGTATCTAAAACGTGTGCACTCACACACGCCAGCTCCGTCCCCTGGCACCTGCGTGGCACATCTGACACTCAGACCTTGGCCTGGAAAGCTCCTCGCCACTACAGGGAACGAGGCCTTTCTGGGCTCCTTCTGGAGCTGGAGAAGGAAAAGAACAAGACAAGCTTCAAACACCTCATGCAGACAGCAAGGCAGGGCCCACGGCTGAGGAGACGCATCACAGGACACAGCAGCCGTCGTGAAGGGGCTTCCGCCAGCCAAGTCTGGGACAACTTCAGCATTAAAACGAATGATGATAGAGATGGATGTAGCCCAGCGAATACGGGAGGAGCTCATAAGGCCACACCGATACAAGCGAATGAAAGAATAAGAGAAAGCTCTTCCGTACAGCAGATGCTAATAAAGATAATAAGAGATAGGCTATGCACAGAAGGGGTGAATTATAAAATGATGTGGTAACCACTGCCGTGATAATTCACACAAGAAACACCAGTGGATGTTAAAATTTGTGATGAGAAGTGGGATTTTTGCAGTCCTGTACAAAACGTCTATCATCGGTAAATACAGAGGGGAAACCTTAGTGTAGAGAAACCCAGTGTCCTACGTGATCAAATTTAACCCTGCCAGTAGCGGAGCGAACCGATACTGCACGCTGTGCCCAGGATGTGAGGAGAACACAGCGTCGCTTGGGGGATGGCTGAAGACGAACAGCCTTGGTCTCGTCGCGAGGAAACAGCAGACAAGCCCCAGGTGAAGGGCGGTATGCAGGACCCCTTGCCTGTGATCTCCAAAAGGTCTGCAAGGTCCTGAGAGCCCAGGAGAGATGGGACGGGACGGGGAGGCGGCGGGAACGGGGCGTGTGGCGACGGGCACAGCAGCAGCCCAGCACCCCCCTGGCTACAAGGGTGTTGCTGGGACAGCTGGCAAAACTACGTGGCGTCTGTGGGCAGAGAGTATCGGGGTGCTTTGTACTATTCTTATAACTTTTCTGTAAGTTTGACATGTTTCAAAACAAAACATAAACAGAAGGAACAAAGAAAACTAAAACCGAGAAGTTGCAAGGAAGCCGTTCATGAGCTCTGGGCGAGTCCTGGGGCTCCCAGTGGGCAGAGAGGGAGGTCGCAGGCACACAGGGGCCTGCAGAGCAGGCGTGTCTTCTGGAAGAGCACGGTGCACACGCATGTCTGTGAGGCCAGCCACGTGTTCATGCTTTTAGGTGCACTTGGCGTTTTCGGGCACCTGGTCCTTTTGAGAAGAGAAATATTCATACAAGAACGGCTAATGCTTTCCTTGATGCTACCAGCATGGCCACCCCGTCTCCCAGATGCTGGTCTGAGCAGTGGGATGTGGCGGGGCAAGCAGAGGAGTGGGCGGCGGCAGCTGTGGGGGCCGCAGTGAGCCAGCCTGCGCGGTCCTAGACGGGGCACGACGGTAGTGGCGCTTGTGGGGGGAGGTGGGCCTTGCTCAGAGAGGGCATCCCGACAACACAGCACACCTGTAGTTCTGAGAGCCGGGGCCCCATGGGGCTCCTCAGGTGGCCTTCCCTGGCCACATTTATTTTTAGAGACAGGGTCTTGCTCTGTCACCCAGGCTGGAGTGCAGTGGCGTCATCATAGGTCACTGCAGCCTCGCACTCCTGGGCTCAAGTGATCCTCCTGCCTCAGCCTCCCAAAGCACTGGGAATTCCAGGCATGGCCACCGCACCTGGTCCCTGGCCACACTCTCAACATCGCGACCTCTGCCCCAGGCTTTGACAGAACCTCCCCCTGTCCCGTGCTCTGTCTTCCTCCTTTGCACTTAGCTCGTGCGGGTTTTGTTGGTGTCGTTCTCCTCTGCGCCCCCAGCACAGGGACTGGCAGTCAGAGACGCTGCAGAAGCGAGTGGCTGCGTGGGTGTCCACGCGCCGTCCTTCCCGGGGCCCCCGTGCAGCGGGACAGCGTCAGGGCGCTGAGACTCTCGCAGTTCAGGCTGTTTCTGTTGATGGTGAATACTGCAAGACTCTGAAAGGAGCCGATACTTACTGTGACGTGTGACTGACGTGTCTAGAAAACCGAAGATAATGACCGCTGACAGGCCAATTCCAGGTCGGTTGTCTGCAGATTCACGGTTATGCGACCTCATAGATTCATTGTTTACAGACGCACCGGATACTCTGGCCAGCTGAGCTGGGCACTCCTGTGCGTGACAGGGTGGGAGCCGGGCAGCGTCCGCACCGGCAGGGGGGTGGCACAGGACTCGCGGGGGCTCGGCGCCCTCACCAGCGGACAGAGGCTGGAACGGCACCTGTCTGAACTCTCGGGCCAGGGCAGCACGCCGGGGTGAGGCTAGCAGGTCCTGCGTGGTGTCTCGTCCTTGTCTTTACACCGTGTGCCTGCATTGATCAACTGAATAAATATTTGGTTTTTAAAAAGCACCAGCCCTTTTTTGAGTTTTGTTTTACAAAATGTTTCTCGAACCCTGGGCTTGACTGCTGTACTTTCCTTTGAAATGTTGAAACTTGACAAAAATGCCCAAATAGTTTGCTTATGCCAGATGTTTCACATCACGAAGAGAGTATGGGCCTACAGTGTGCACAAATATTTTTCCCCGAAGAGCTATTTTTGGTTGCGTCTCCCGTGATGACGCGGGGCTTAAAGGCAGGGGTGCACGTCCTCTGCAGGACGGGCGTGCGAGTGGCGGTGCTGCAGACCCCAGGGCTCCTGGGTGTGTGGCCTCGGAGAGTGGTTAGAGGCGCATTCTCTTGACCAGAGATGCGTGGGCACTGCCAGCTGCCGCCTCCCTGGGCTTTGCTGGCTCAGAGGAAACGAATTTTTTTTTTTTTTTTGAGCTGCATGAAAGTATGAAATCTCTATAGCTTGGTGCATTTTGAAAACTCTGGAAGTTCTTTCTATGGGAAATGCAACGACTTGATGCAACATACATCGTGGACCGTGGCCTGATTTCTAAATGTCACGTGTGGGTGAAATAAGCACGTTTGTTTGTACTCCTGTTTTGTCTGGGCTCAGGGATTTGGGGATTGGAATGGCATTTCTGACCCCTCTGGCCCACAGTGCCAACACCAATGCCCACTGACGGGGCCATTTCTGCCACTCACACCTGCCCCGCCCGCCGCGAGCACCGTCTCACGCGTGGCTAACAGGCACCCGCACGGCACATCCAGCGCAGCTCCACGTCGTCGGTTCTCAGGCCCCCAACACAGATCCACACACATACCCCCATATACCCACACGTGCACACACACCCACACTCACTCCTGGGCACCCGTCTTCAAATTTTCAAACTCCAGAGTGGCACTGTGGGGACATGCGGTGACAAGCGGCCCCCAGGCCCCTGCCCAGCACAGGGGAGCACGGCCCTCCCACCGCGCCCTGTGGTCTGGTCGCCGCCCCTCCCTTTGCACCTCCTCACCTGCTTTCTCACCTGCTGGTGCTCACCTGGCTCACCTGCGGTGACAGGAAGTGAAGTACGTGGCTGCGGGGCGCCTGCCCATCCCTGCCGCACATGTCCCTGCATCCGTGAGCCTCCTCTGGAAACCCCTCGCTTTGCTGGCCGGCTCGGACCGTGTCATCCCAGGGCACAGGCCCACCGTGGGCAGACGCTCTCTTTTTGGGAAGCGGATGAGCCCCCGACCTTGTGCAGGGAAGGGAGGACCCCCCAACCTTTTCAGCGTGCGTGAGACGCGCTCATCCACCCTTCCCGGGATGGAGACGGCCGTTCTCTGTGGATGGGGCAGCAGGGGGTGCCCAGCCCCACACGCGCAGGGTGGGGTCTGAACGGCCTCTGTTCCCTCACCAGTCTGGTGTCTTCTAGGAGGCCCGGGGTTCTCCAGGGCCCTGCGTCCTGGTCCCTGCCCTGGTGGCCTGACTGGGTGGCCTTGTCCCAGCAGCGCCGACCCACCTGCTTCTCGAGGCTGGAGCACGGCTCCCTGGGGATGAACGGGCCTGCAGACCCACCCCAGGAGTGGCTGTATCTGCCACACGCACCTTCCCAGGCATGGTGGGCTCCTCTTCTCTCTCAGTCTTTGTCACCCGCCCCGGACGCTCCCGACTGCTCCTCCAGAATGCCTCCTCAGTGGCTGGGGAGGAGCTGGCTTGTCTGCACAGACGGCCTTCGAGATGGTCTCAGGTGTTTCCTCCAACCTTGTCCTGTGCAGAAGCCAGGACAGACAACGCCAGTTCAGGAGATAACTGCCATGTGAGGCATTTCAATTTGCAGCCACCGAGAATCACTCAATGGCATTTTCTCCCAGGATGTATGTTTCATGGTTCATCTTCGAAAGCAAAACCATTT
>RJWJ010024851.1:0-24480 GCA_004363605.1 Indri indri | reverse complement strand
CCGGAAGACGACCCCTTCCTGTCGCAGCTGCACCAGGTGCAGTGCCCCGTGTGCCAGCAGATGATGCCCGCCGCTCACATCAACTCGCACCTGGACCGCTGTCTGCTGCTCCACCCCGCGGGGCACGCGGAGTCCGCGGCCGGGCCGCACAGCGCCGGGGAGCAGGCCAAGGGGCCCTCGCCGCCGGCCGCCAAGAGGCGGCGGCTGTCGGAGAGCTCCGCGCTGAAGCAGCCGGCCACCCCGACGGCGGCCGAGAGCAGCGAGGGCGAGGGCGAGGAGGGCGACGACGGCGGCGAGACCGAGAGCCGGGAGAGCTACGACGCGCCTCCCACGCCCAGCGGCGCCCGCCTCATCCCCGACTTCCCGGTGGCCCGCTCCAGCAGCCCCGGGAGGAAGGGGTCCGGAAAGAGGCCGGCGGCCGCGGCCGCCGCTGCGGGCAGCGCGTCTCCGCACAGCTGGGACGAGGCCGAGGCGCAGGAGGAGGAGGAGGCGGTGGGCGACGGCGATGGCGACGGAGACGCGGACGCGGACGGCGAGGACGACCCGGGGCACTGGGACGCGGACGCAGCCGACGCCGCTGCCACCTTTGGGGCCAGCGGCGGGGGCCGCCCGCACCCCCGCGCGCTGGCCGCCGAGGAGATCCGGCAGATGCTGGAGGGCAAGCCGCTGGCCGACAAGATGCGTCCTGACACGCTGCAGGACTACATCGGGCAGAGCAGGGCTATGGGGCAGGAGACCCTGTTCCGCTCGCTCTTGGAGACCAACGAAATTCCCTCGTTCATCCTGTGGGGGCCACCGGGCTGCGGCAAGGTGAGTGCCGGCTTGGCCAAGGGTTCCCGCGTAGTGATGTCGGCGGATGGGAGTGGATGGAGCTAACGGTCAGAGAGTCGTGGGTGCTTCTTCCAGGCGGCGGGATGCTGTCCGCAGAGAATCCGCCTGGCTTGTGAGGCCTGGGGGCGCAGACACCGTCTGAGCTGGGGCAGTGCTTGGTCCACAGGTGGAGTCTGTAACAGGCGTGAAAAAGACACACCTCTCGGACTCGTAAGACACCTTTGCTGTCGTTTTCAAAGGAAGATGTTAATAAATTCATAGATTTGCTAGAAGATGTGGACTCTTAAATTCTGATCTACCTTTGTATTCCATCGGTAACCCCACCCCAGACTTTTAGTGACCCAATTCGCAAGGAAACAGCATGCTACAAACATTGTAAAGGAACATTTGTACATTTCATTCGTATGTATATGGGTTCAGCTTTGAAAAAAATAATCAAATTCTTTTTATTTCTATCGTGCTTCCTTCCCCTCCCACTAGTTGGTTTATTTTAACAGACTGATTTTCATTTATTCTTGAGAATAATATGCATTTATTTAGCAGGACTAATATAAGAACTTTTTCATCTGCAAGCTGTTTTTATCTAGTATTTTCATAACTTTTCTCATAATGCCTTGTTCTCTAGAGAAGAAACACTGATGCATTTTGGTATCAGTTCTATGTACCATCGTTAAGGATTAGCATAAGTCCAGAGGAGAGCAGTTAGGATATTGTGGGGCTAGAAAACATGACATTGGAAGAACACTTGAGAAAAAGTGGAGCAGTTAAGTCTGAAAAAGAAAAAAAAAAAGCTAAGAAGTGCTTAAATATAGAATGGTCTTTTATCCATGGTAAGAGAAGGGAGAATGAGCACCAGTGAGTGAAAGGCAGACTTCAAGATCCGAATGTGAAGAGCTCTTGCAGTTTTCAGATTCAGACGCCATCGGATACAAGGGCTTTTAAGATTTTTCTCCGATTTTTCTCTCCAGCTTCATCTCTGGCAACTTAACCACAACCTCCCTTACTCCTGGGATGCATCTTGCTCTTTTTGTACCTTCTTGTGTGCATGCACTCATGCTTTCTCTTTGGCCGGGAATAAACCAGATCTGTCCCAAATAACATTTTACGATGGTGGTGGAGTTGTTGACATCTATCTGACCATGGGTTTAGTTGTTACCCCATTTAGGGGATTGAGCAGTAGCATTCTTAGTAATTGTGAAATCTTTACATTAGATTGTGAGAATGGATAATCAGCTGTTGGTGGTCCCAGATAGCAAGGAAAAGGTCCCTAGGGAGATGAGGGGGTGAGCTCATCTTAACCACCACACAAGAGTTTCTCTGGTCCAGGCTGCTCAGTGAGGTGGTTGGTGATCAGTCACAAGCCTAGGCATATGTGGCATGGGAGGCCGATTCCAAAAGTTGAGTAGGCTGGGATTTGGTAAAGAAGCAACCAGTGTCTAATGGTGCCATGCAACTTTTAGAAAATAAAGTGCCACCTTTCCCTTCAGGTGCAGATTTGTGCCTTTCATTAACAGTCTTCATTTTTTCTTTATTCCCATCCATACTATAGTGCTAACAGTAGCAATAACAGCATATGCGTATTTATTAAGTGCCAGGTACTGAACGGCGCTTTCCTTGTATCTCTTTAGTTTTCGGGTAAATGCTAACGTGACTGAAGGGCTCTTGTTCATATCCTACCAGATTGGACATGCAGAAGTGGCATGCAGTCATTCCAAATGCTAAGTAGTTGTCACTGGTCTCTCAACTCAGAGGTTCCTTCACTCTCCTTTTCTCAGCTGCTCTGCTTCCTGCTTGAGCTGTGGTTCTGTGATCGCTTCTACACCTAAGTCCTGCCGCAGCAATGCTGTCTTGGCTGGAGTAGGGAGAATTTTCTTTTCTCTTTGGCGAGAGATCACAGCTGTCACCCAGGCACTGCTAAATCAAGACAGCCACTCTTTACTGGGATTCCAAAGATCTTAAAGAGTCCCCAAGAAAGGAATCAAAGGAGGTTAAGGACAAAGGAGAAAAGGTCAGGATTAGCCTAAGATTTCGCTACTTTCCTGTTTTATTTATAATGTTGGTGGGGGTTGTTTTGTTTATAAAAATATGCCGTGGTATTTCGTATTGTATCTGTGCTGCAAGCATTCTTCAGAGTTCAAGTTGCTTGGTAATAGTGCTGGTGCTGCTGGAGGTCGTACCTGTGGGTGCTGCTCTGTGTCTGAACAGCTTTTCAAACTGTGTGTGTCATCTTTTCTAGACCACTCTGGCTCACATCATAGCCAACAACAGCAAGAAACATAGCATAAGGTTTGTGACATTGTCTGCAACAAACGCCAAGACAAATGATGTGCGAGATGTCATAAAACAAGCTCAAAATGAAAAGAGCTTTTTCAAAAGGAAAACCATCCTTTTTATTGATGAGATTCATCGGTTCAATAAATCTCAGCAGGTATATTAACTTTCTTCTACCTTTTGGTCATTGTGAACATCAAATAGAATATAAAGTATGCGAGATCACCTTGAAAAGTGCAATGTGCTGTGCAAATACTAGGGACTGTTATCGTTAACTTTGATTACAAAGAAGCGTAGGCTTGTCATCCCATCTCCTTTTGAGCCTATTTCCTTATATTTTTTCTTAGTGTTTTTTGGTGATAAGAAATGCTTTCTCTATCCGATAAATGAAAGGGTCGGTATATCCCTGAGCATTTATGTCAAAAGCACCTTTGGATAAAGTTGCCAACTTTTAGAGATTTTTAATTGAAATATTTGTAGTCATTGTGAACACTTTAACCTGATTTTAAGATTATTATTTTAATGTTTTTTATTTCTCCCTTGTAAAATATTACTTTTTATTTTCAAAATTAAATTAAATGCTATTTTCTGTAAGTTTAGGCTCTCATCAAGGTGTTATAAAATCTAATCACTATTTATTTAAATAAGTTTCTGAAACAAAAGGGCACTGTTTTTATAAACAAAGCCACTTTTATATTGTTTCTAAATAAACATTAAAATTTTTTTCTTTAATGTTTTCCTGTAACTTTTTAATCATAAATAGAAATATTTCACAAAACCCTAAGTGTTTTTTCTTTCTAATTTAAATCTTTTTGGATAAACAGACCCTTTAGAGTTCTGACTAGATGTTAGCATTCTAGGTTTCATATTGGACCATTGACTCATCTCAGTATTTCTTCCCTGTAAGACAGCATCTGGTGCTTACGTACTGGCCAAGTTTGTTAGGAAGGCAACAACATGATTGAATAGTTGCAGTGGGAGAGGATTCTGGAAACGTTAAGATTTTTGTATTTTGTTACTCTTTTATACAGTTCAGCCTTGGGTAGAAGATACTTTTCTAAGTACAGACGTCATTTATGTTGAAACTGTTTTAGAATTCTACTTAGAGCTATTACGTCTACCATCAAGAGATCAGGCTTAGACACTGGCATTCCAAAAGACGTGTTTTAGACTTAAAAAGAGAGAGTTGTACTCTCCCAAATTTTGTATCTGTATTCAATGAATATACAGCTGCTATTCCCGAACTCTAAAGATAAAAACGAGGGAAAGGAAGGAAGGGATAGCCAACTTACGTAGGATTCTGTAGGTGGCTGTTGACTGGAATCACTTTCTTCTGTTTTCCTCCCATGATTAGGACACTTTCCTTCCTCACGTGGAATGTGGGACCATCACCCTGATCGGGGCAACCACTGAGAACCCTTCCTTCCAGGTCAACGCCGCTCTTCTGAGCCGCTGTCGGGTGATTGTTCTTGAGAAACTTCCAGTAGAGGCAATGGTGACTATTTTAATGCGAGCGATCAACTCACTGGGAATTCACGTCCTAGACTCTAGCCGTCCCGCTGACCCTCTGAGCCACAGCAGCAACAGCAGCGCTGAGTAAGTTGACAGTGTGCAGCATCTGTCCTGGGGGCTCCCACCTCCCAGAGAATCTCCTGGCAGGGGGCCAGAAAGGGCTGGGCCTCAGTAATGAGAGGGCAGGAACAGGAGAAAACTTGATCTGCCAGTGATGAAAATAAGAGAGGAGGGAAGTACTCGAATATACCAACAAGGATATCCCTGCAGACTTTTCTTTTAAGATGCATTTTCTAGCCTCTAACGGGTGTATCTGTAATTCTTCAAACTTTAACATTGTTTTGTTCTTCTGGTTCTTGGGCATTTGCTTTTGTGCTTAGGGTTCTTTTCCCAGCCTTTTTGTATATCACAAAGTCAAACTCAATTCCATGGAAGTAAAGGAATTTTAACTGAAAATGACAGAGGCTGTTCCTAGCTGTTTGGTGATCTATTTCTGCATCACGAGTACTACGTGAGTTCATTAGAACACAGGATGTATATAATGGATAATCAGTATGCTCTCTTAGGTCAGCGGTTTGCCTTTTTTCATATATATATATATATTAGAACATATACTTCAGATGTCATTCGTTGGCTGAAATACTGCAGTGGAACATAATCTGGTCTGATGAGAGGCTGTTGCCCACCTCTTCCTGTTGTGGACTCGGCAGCTGCCGGTGCCTGCCCTGAGGCCAAGTTCTGGAGCCACTTTTCTGTGAGGATTAGAGTACAAGGCATAGTTTTAGGCGCGGGGTTTAGGTTTCAGCAGTCTCTCCTATGTGTCTGACTTCTCCCACTTGCTCTTCAGATGTAGGAAGAATTCCACTATGTCTCATGAAAGCCTTGAAACATTTGGCCCATGGACCACTGGGCAGAACAAACTTGCTTTATTTTGGAGTATAGTTGTGATGGGAGAGCAATTCAGACTGTGACCGAGAGCAGAGAATGGAACCTGCTGGTATCAGTCAGATTTACTATACTCAGGGGCACCTTCGTGTGGTGGGTGCGGGTCAGGGTCCAAGGGGGCCTCTGCTAGCTCCTCTTATCTAGTATAGGCTGAGTGTCCCAGATTCAAAATCTGAAATGCTCCAAAATCCAAAACTTTTTGAGCACCTACATGATGTCAAAGGAAATGCTCATTGGGACATTTAGATTGCTGGATATGGGGTGCTTAACCAGTAAGTATATAATGCAGATATTCCAAAATCTGAAAAAATCTGAAATCCAAAACACTTCTGGTCCCAAGCATTTCAGATAAGGGATACTCAACCTGTATAGCTTTCTGGTAACAAAATTCTCATTGCAACTCACATAACCACTTGATAAATGCAAATTGAAAAAGGAAGAGGGGAAATCCTGACATTTTGCTGTGTGTTGATTATCATCATGTATCTAGAACTTTATATCCTGTGTTTTTACTTCTCTAGGGTAATTTATATGGATTTCATGTCATCAGTTTATGGGATTGAGTTATTCAGATATCCGCAGGTTTTTCTCCCTCTCCCCAGTCACTGCCATGACAGAATTTAAATAGAATGAAGACAGTAGAACCATGGAGCTCATCCTCATGAAAAGGATTTCTGCATTTTAAAAGAACTCTAGGTGATTTGAGGTACATTAAAATTTGAGAGGATCTAATGAAAGAATTAAGATTTCTTTTAGTTATTGAAACTGTTAGAAAAATGAGTCAGTGTCTCTTAATCTGCTAAGATTGCATTTCGGAGAAAACCTCCCGTATCAAGTAGATGATTTATTTTTTCCACCATCACTTGTTTAGAAATGATCCCAGTTATGACTTCCTTGGATTCATTCGCTTATTTGCTGTTTCGTGTCCTATGCCTTCCTGGGAAGACTGGGAGGACAGGAGCTTCCTTCTTGTTCATATCCCCAGCACGGCACCTAGCACATATTATGTGCTTGGTAAATGGTTAGTAAATGAATAAATCCTAGCTTTCAATATAAAAGAAGTAGCTTAATTTTTTTTTATTGGTATAGTGCAGCATAAGGGATATTTGCCCAAGTATCAAGAGCCTTTTTCTTTAATACTGTTGCCCTTTTCACCAACAAGCAAAGTGAAATTAAAGAATATTAAGTTTAGATTGATTAATTTGGTCCGCTTGTTAGCAATTCTAACAATAAGTTGTTGGGAGATGTTGTAGGCCACAGAAAGAACTCTAACATAATTGATTTCCTAATAGAAGTACCTACCACCCCAATTGTCATAGATAATTAAGAATGGATTGTGTAGTATTTTAATTATTTTAGGTAAAATTTTACTTTCAAATCCCTGTTGACAGCAACATATACATCCTTGTGCACATAAATCAGATTTGTTTACACTAATCTAGCTGGAAGAAAAGACTTCTAGTCCCAAATAATAACTTTTTCTCTCTGAGAAGCTATGAGTATGCAACTGTATTCTTGTGCCACGTTTTGGTGCCCTAAACAGCACTAGAACACTTACAGAGAACTCCCAGGCCGCGAAGGCTGTGCATGCGAGGAGGTGAGCAGAGGTGCTGGATTTGGAAACTAATACAGCTGCTGCTTAGATCGTTCTTTATTGTACTTAAAGAATTGGGAGTTCTGCGTAGTACACATGTGTATGTGATACATTCCCGTGGATTGAGATAAGTATTCTTTTTAAAAATTTTTCCTCCTACATTTATTTATTCAGTAGAAATTGAAGGTCTTGCCTATGCTAGGTGTTGGCTGAGTGTTAAAAAGCATCTTCCTGTGCTTTTAGAGAACATGCAGTACCATAAAGGCTAGATGAGCAAATCAGCCTGCAGTGCCGTGCTGCAGTCAAGCCTCGCACACAAGGGGCGGTGGGGCGTGGAGAAGAGGCATCCAGAATATGTGAATCAAATACTTCCCTCCTAGATAAGGGGAAGTGGAGTTGAGTTGGGAAGGATAAGCAGTTTTGCTAGATTAGACAGAAAGCTCATTATCCATGCCATAGTTCCTTTGGTTTGTATGGCAGAACAACAGTTTTCATGTATTTTGCTCTCTAAAAGCATTTTAGTCACATGATACAAACAGTGACACATGCTATCTGTGCCCTGGGTTAATTTCATAGGCCAGGAAAGTCCGTGTTCCATAGTATGATGAGCTTGTGCTACTGAAAATGAAAAAGTAAACACGTTTAATCATTCTGCGTTACTTGCTCCTTTGAAGGATTGTGGATTCCTAGATCACAGGACACATGCATATTTAAAACCACTGCTAAAGAATTAGGTGTTTGTGGACCAGATAGAGTGCATAGTTCTGTGACTGTGAAGAGGGTGAAATGAGAAGCCTTAATTGCCTCCTGACTGTCTAAGTAGGCTGAGTACCAAGAGTTGGTTGAAAGAGTTGAACTGGCTTCTGTCCCTGTGTAAGGTGCTGTGGCTTTGGGGCTTCACTCTGAGTCTGGGGCTTTGCTCTAATTATCTGGAGAGGGGAGCTTCAGACAAGCTGGCCCCGAAACAAGACGGCTGTAGGTGTTTTCTTTTCCTTTTATTTTTTTAAATAAAAGTTTAAATTGTTTAAAATAATCTTTTCTACCAATGAATAGAAAGAAAGGTAATGGAACACCAGAGTACAAGGTAATGGCCAGAATGAATTGTGGGTATAGAGTAGATTTCAGTAGTTTTCCTAAAAATGTAAAAAATGTTTTTTTAAAAAAAGTACATTGATATAGCTGTCATAAAGAAAAAAAGTACGTTAAAATGGAACCATAAAAGCACCAGTAACCAGAAACAGATCTCATGGACCTTGGATGAGTTTCCTGTATGTGCTATAACACATTACCATAAACTGGGTGGCTTAGAACAGCAGAACTTTATTCTCAGTGTTCTGGAAGCCAGAAGACCAAAATCAAGGTGTCAGCAGGGCCACACTCCCTTCAGAGGCTCTGGAGGACAGTCCTTCCTTCCAGCATCTGGTGGCTCCTGGCATTCCTTGGCTTGTGGCCACATCACTCCAATATGCCTCCATTTTCACATGGCCTTCTCTGTGTCCCTGTGTCTTCTCTCTTTCTGTCTTTATAAGGACATTTGCCGTTGGATTTAAAGCGCACCCTAAATCCAGAATGATCTTATCGCAAGATCCTTAACTTAGTTACATCTGCAAAGACCCTATTGCCAAGTAAAGTCATACTCACAGATTCCAAGGATTAGGACTTACATCATTTTGGGTCTCTATTCAACCCACTACAGACACCTACCAGGTATGTGGTATAGTGTCATTTGGAAAGACATGTGCCTCCTTAGGATTAAACAGAGAAAGATGACATCATCTGTTAAATGTATGTTCTCTCTTGTAGAGAAAATAAGTTTTGTTTTACTTTCACCGTGGTTATCACGGAAGCAGCTGAGGTGGGGTTCTACCTTGAAGATTAGCAATTCTGGGGAGTATGCTGTTCAGCAGTCTGATTAAAATGATTCTCATCCTGATAACAATAGCTAACATTTATTGCATGCTCATGTGTGGCAGGCACTGCTCTAAGCATCTAAGCATTCTACCTGTCTTATTTAATCCTCAGTACGGCTCCGCAAAGTATGTCTCATTACCTCCTTTTTACTACATGGGGAAACCGAGGCACACAAAGGTTAAGTAACATGCCCAACACCAACTAGCTTGAACATGATGGAGCCAGTTTTTCAGGCATGTCTCTAACTACTCAGCAACCTCAGTTGCCAGAAGGGGTCTAAGTACCAAATTAAGAGAAGGCAGATGCCACTGGTGAGTGTTGCCATTCTGACCTTTCTCTAAGCACTTCTTTGTGTAAGGACAATTCTGTGTCAATCTGTAACATGGACAAATGAGTCCTGTCTGTAATGTAGCAGGAGGGCATTTTAACTAGATCTTTACATCACGCTTACTTAGAATACATTTTGGAAATACGTCTCTGGAGATTTAGGAGTCAGTCTGTGATAAGGTGCACGCCTCTGTATTTGAAGAAAGTTCCTCTAACCTGATGCACATTGCTAGTTGAGAACCACTGCAGTTGTTACCCTGACCATGAAATGTTCCTTTGCCTTAATGAAAGAGATTCACTGAGTTTGGTTTGTAATTTAGGGAGGGAGAGTTTAACTAAGCCATATATTTTCTTTGGTCCTGCCAGGAAATGACAGGAACATTTTCACTTACTTTACTCCTCCTCCATCTTAAACATTCAGCCATCTGAGTAGTGTCCTCCAAATCCCAACATCCTCTGATGTGCAGAGCACTCAGGATTCAGGTCCCTGGAAGAGAAAAGCGAAGGAGGAGCTTCCTGTTTTCCTCTGTCAGATCCGTGCTCTTCTCTTCGGTTGGAGAGGCGAGGCTCTCTAAGTCTGTTTTGCTCTAGGTCTTGACAACTAGGAATATCTTTCCCAATGCATTTATTTTACCCAACTCTTCCCTTATTATGGGACAGTTTTTTATTACATTATAACAACATAATTTATTTATTAAATACGCTTATTTCCCTGTGGGCTGCTGTGACATTTTGGGCACCCTATCCCCAGAGGAGATTTCACCTCATTTAATTGTAGTCTACCTTTGGAAGGTTATTTTTAAATGCAAAACCTTTTATAAGCTTATGCTTAAATTAGAAATTAATGTTAAATTCTCTAGACTAGGAGCACTCTTTCAAGATCCTTTGCGTAGTAGTTACTGTTTGCTGAGGGGTTTTGCAAGTATCAGTACAAATGTCCCTTCATCATTCTTGGCGTGAGCTCTCTCATTTGCTCCCCTTTCTAAGGTCTCAAGCTATTTTAGTACATCTTATTTTGTTACCCTTCACACTTTAGTGGAATAAACGGGGTTTCAGGATATATTGGCTGGCAAGTAGAACCTTCGGAACACCCTGCACAGTATTCTTGACAGTGAATTTCCATTTTGTAATTTTCCTGTGTGGCCACTGTGAGTGCTATCAGCAGCCCCCTTTTATTGCTGGAACTGAGTTGCTGACGGATTCATTTGGGCTTAGAAATGCTTTCTTCTTTTGGATGGGGGTGAAGTTTGGATTGTGGATCATACCCAAAGGAAGGAATAAGGAAGGAGGGGCCGGGGCTCAGGTGGCCTCTGTTGTGGTAGCACCCTGGTTCCCCTGGACTCCAGACAGCACAGTAGAACCACTTATGCTTTAGTCAGGAGTTCAGAGATGGAGGGAAAGACCCTTTTTCCAACCACATAAAATGCCCCTTTGTAAAGGCCGATTCACAGTGCTCTGTGTACAAATCTGTGGAACAGTCTGCTCGTTGGCTTCTCTCCTAACGCGTGAGGCCTGCTCCCTGACTGTGTGCGAGGACCGATGGAGAGGGCAGCAGTGCAGCAGTGAGGACCAGGGTGTGCAAGACCACCCATCTTTTTTTTTTTTTTGTGCAGCAATAACACATTTAAAAATAATTTTTACTAAAAATATTCTCTGTAAGACTTAATTAACAACAGAGTTCCCAGTTTGTACATGAGATACAAACATAAAATATATTTTGAAACTTTTATTGCAAGCTTGTATGAAAACTGGATGTTCAAGTGAGAATTGCATAAGGCAATATTCTAGCCAGACATCTTGGCTGAAAAAAAGTAGACTAGGAGAGGAGTGGGTGCCAAGGTGATCATGTATCCCCTGTGACCTTATGTAAAACACTTAACAACTCCATCAGTAAGTGGGCCAGATTGCATTAAACTTAATGTTGCTTCCCTGTTGTACATACTTGGATCCGAGGATACAATGTAACCAGCACTGTCCCTAGGTTGTTAT
Source organism: Indri indri (assembly GCA_004363605.1). Taxonomy (NCBI): domain Eukaryota; kingdom Metazoa; phylum Chordata; class Mammalia; order Primates; family Indriidae; genus Indri; species Indri indri. Next base: position 13,100 of record RJWJ010024851.1, on the reverse strand, counting down.
TGTTCCTGCTTTTCCCACAGGAACAATAGCTAGGAAGAGGGGATTAAGCGAATTCTAGTCTTGAAGCACTGATAGCTTTATAACTCTGTAGTAAACCCACATTAGTTTCGTGTTATCCCCTAATAGGAGGGCTCTGTTTCTTCTCAAGGCATCAAACAGGACTCAGAGAGCCACAGGATCATAGACCTTTGCCGGGCAGTGGAGCGTGCCACCGCAGATGGAGAAAACATGGGGGGGAGTGTTTGATATCTTCTATCTTCCCTCCTAGGAGAAGTGAATCCTCCTCCACTTCCCCTAGTATAATGCTTGCATGTGTTCACCTGGCTGTCTTTCCTAATACACATTCTGTAAGACCACCCATCTCGTCACTGTCCCAAGAGCACTTCATGCCTCTAAGCGCATACAAAGGGCAAATTCGTAGAAAAGGGATATATACTAAAATATTAGCCTCGAGGTAGTCCAGCGGTAGGTGACTTTTTTCTATTTTTAAAATTTAATATAATGTACATTTCTTTATTTTTTTGTTCCCCCTGCCCCCAATAATATACATTTATTTAAGAAGTAAATATTCAGAGGTCTGAGTAGCTTACTTGTTTTTCAAACAATTACTTAATTGTTAAGGACGTGAAACTATACACAGTATGATCCGAATTTTGCTTGAAAATGTAGATGTAAGGTTGATGGCTGCGTGGGTGAGTGGATCATAAAACAAATTCAGCAAATAACACAGTAGCTATTGTTATTGCTAGGCGGTAGAGAGATGGATTTTGTTTTATTTTCTTTATACTTTACATATAACTTTTAAAAATAAATGTTTTACTCAGAGATTGTGAGAAAATTGAAGTTAGTCCATTCACTGTGCAAATATTGGATGCCTGTTATCTCCCAGGCACTGGGGATACAAAGAAAGAATAAAACATGATTCTGTCCTTGAGGCTCCAGCATTAGTGTGGGGACAGAGAGATAGCAGATGTCGTCACCACATAACGCACCTCATGGTGCAGGGGACAGGCTGGTTCAGTCAGTTGGGTCCAACGAGGGCTCCTGCTCTCACTCCCTTTTCTTCCCTCAGTTGTCCTGCTGGCGTTCTGTTGCTAGGAAGCTTTCCAAGGAGGTGGAAGGCATTGCTTTTATCAGTTCTGAGGCGGAAATGAGACGCCCAGGCAGTTTTGGTTCTCCCTGCCTCCCTCCCCCGCCACAGGCAGCGTGCAGTCACCAAGGGGCAAGTGCCCTCCCTCTCGGGCACGTCGGGTGCTGCCCGCCCCACTGGTGCTGGTCCCTCCCTACATGTTTTCTTTAGTATGTATTCTGTCTTTCGTTTCCTTCTAACTCATCTTCCAGAAAATTTGCTAAACAATTTCTGGGTGAGAAATAGTCCGTGAGCTTTACACAGTGCCGATGATGGGGCCTCGGTGTGTGTTTTCTGAGTGCCCTGGTGAGGTCTCTGCTGAGAGGATGCCATCAGGGAGGGAGATGGGTCTCCAAGCTGTGCCCGTGGCTCTGGGGCCGGCGTGGGCGGTGGGCATGAGTCTGAGGAGAGAGTCGTCTGTTGTAGAGCGAAGGCTAGCCAGCTGTCTTATGTGTGGTGAGAGACCCGCGTGAGTAACTGGAAGTCTTGGCTTTGGTGAGTAAGGCAGTGAGATGGGGCAGTCTTCACATGTTAGGAGCAAATCTTTCAGGGAGTGAAATGCCCACTGGTGTTAGTCAAGTTATTCACGAAGTGAAGTCGCGTGGGTGGGTGTTGGGTGAGGAATTCTGCATTGAGCCCAGCAAACAAGCTGGATGCCCCTTCAGAAACCCCCAGCCCAGGCCAGTTGGTGCCTGTGGGTTGTTTTTCAAGCAGCTGATTTGGACAGTCCTAATGGATTTATTACATACCATAGATATCTTCAGCTGACGGTTGATAATGACGTGGGGGAACTGTAACTTTGAAAAATAATTTTTTGCTTCACAAATGTACGGGTAGCAGCCCACCCAGGAATTAATCAGACTGCTCTATGTAATGGAATATGTTAGATATCTTGTTTAACTACACTAGGAGTAGAAAATTTTGCTGAATCAGATGTGAAAACTAATCATAGTTAGATGTTCTTTTTGAAGGTCCAAATTTAGAAATGTGATTGTAGTGCAGTTCCCAAAACGTCCAGAGACCTGCTTCTAGTTCTGTTGTGTCCTGTTATGGGGACCTGGTTGAACCGCATGCCTTTCAGGCTAATATTCTGGTGTGACGCTGTCTCTTCCCTGTGTGGAAAGTGGTCTGAGCATACCTGTCCCGTCAGGTTGCGTGCTGCCTTTGAAACATGTTTTCCACAATGAGGAAATGCCAGCATTTCTAATAAAGTTTTCACTGATGTATAGGCTAGAACCAGAGAGACCACATGTCAACAGTGACCTTCCAGGACATTCAGTGTCTGCTTTACACAAGCTTATATGTGTGAACTTATACAGTGTGATAGCCTTGTGACTTTAAAGATCCAGTCAGTTCTTAGTCTTGAAAATGCTTAACCACATTAGCAGTGTGCGTTCAGAATAAGGAGCAAACGCCCTGAACTTTTCTCAGTGACCTTGCTGAGAATTATGAGTTCAGTAAGACATGCTGCAGAATGACAGGTGTGTAACCTGAGCGTGACAGTAACACTGGTTGTGTTTCAGGCCCTCCGTGTTCATAGAGGACAAAGCAGTAGACACTCTGGCTTACCTCAGTGATGGGGACGCCCGGGCCGGGTTGAACGGACTGCAGCTGGCGGTGCTGGCCAGGCTGAGCTCCCGGAAGATGTTCTGTAAGAAGAGCGGGCAAACCTATTCTCCTGGCAGAGCTCTGATCACTGAGAACGACGTGAAGGAAGGCCTCCAGCGATCCCACATTTTGTACGACCGTGCAGGTGAGCGACTGCAGCGTGGGAGAGTGAACCCGTGCAGATGTAAGCGTGTGCACTCATCCTCGCGTCAGCGGGCCCCAAGGCCTGCCCGTGAGTCCCGGGGGGCTCTCCATGTTGGTAAAGGCAGTAAGCCTCCCACACAGGGCTGACCTTCCTGAAGAGAGGCAGAAAGCAGAAGCTGCGCTGATAAGAGCCAAGAGGAGTTTGAGGGTTGAAATTGTGGGCTTTCATCCATCTAGGTAGTTAGACATTTTCCCATTACTCTTTGGTAGAACCTTGTAGAACACAAGCCCTTTTGAGAGTGCATGCATTCAGTTGACAGTAAATAAGTCTGTGATCATTTATAATGGCAGTAAGCAGCAAGAGGACTTTTGCAATAAATGACTTATTAGTTTGAGATTAACTCTTAATTTCTAAGATCTAAAATAAAAATTAAGTTTTCATGGATGTTGATGCTTTTTAAAAAATTTAATTTTGCCATGTGCACTTACCTGTTTGTGTAGAACTGCGTTTACAGTTGCCACATTGGATACCAGCTCTTATTAAATCCATAACTTGGCCATATTAAATGTCAGTAGCACAGCACGTGTGCATGTTTTTATAAAAGAGCAGGGAGATGAAGATAGCTTACTGTGGACGAGGCTGGACTCGTGGTGCTTGGGCATTTGTGTGACTCCAGGTGGAGTCACTGCAGTAAGTAACTGTGGAATAGAATTTCCACACTTTTAGAAAGCTCTACCAGAAAAGGAAGCTGATAATTGAACATTCCAGATCTCACAGAGGCTGTGCCACATCTACAATCTTTCCTGATGACAGAGAGTCCTTACTGGTCAGAGAGAGGGTGGGGGGACTCAAGAATGACTTTGGTTCAGGGCACTGCCTCTTCATGAGTGAACGTGCTTGCTGCACGACGCTGTGGGGAGAGACTGAAGCTTTTCAGCCTCAGGGCGCCTCTGCTGATGGTAGCATGGGGGTGTTAATTAGGGCTGAGGACAAATCGACACATTGAACAAACAGTCTTGTCTGCATTCTGACGTGGATGTGCCTCTCAGCAGGCCTTCTCAGATGGCCAGCTTTGCCTCGTGCTGCTGAGTGTTGTGAATGCTTGAAAAGGAAAACACTCTACATGCAGAGCCCTACTTTCAGCCAGATACAAAAATTGGATATAAGAACAAAGTGAAAATTTTTGAGAGGTAAAAAATTCCCACATGCTGGGCTTTCCACCGTTTCTTGGCATGCAGCGGCAGTGGTCTTTCTCCCTTCTTGTAGGCGTCCCATAGGAGACTTGGTTGCGACTGTTCTGACTGGAACCGTTCTTTCACGGCTCATCCAGCTGTTGGCTGAAATCCATGTAACACGGCATTTGCTAACACTCAGCTATTGAGTTTTTTATAGCTATTTTCTTTTTCTTGAATCTCAAATAGCCTTAGGAGGTAGCTATTAATATTATCCCCATTTTACAGACAACAAAACTTGCCTAGGGTCACAAAGCAGTTGGTAAAACCGATCTTCAAATCTAAACTAACTGGTTCCCAAGACTGTATCCTTGCCCCCTCAGTGCTTGCCTCCGTGCCAGCCCTGCCGTCACTGATCACACCATTAGAGCACGTTCCTGAGAGGGGTGGTCCCTCTACACACACACACACACACACACACACACACACACACAGAGCAGACCTTGGAGGAGGAGTCCAGTCCTAGGCGTCCTATTAATATAATGATTTCAAATTCACGAACCAGAACCTCAATTACTTTTGCGCCAACCTAATACTTCCTGAGCCCGACATGGCAGCAAGGGAAGCTGCGGATGAGGGGATCGCCTTGTCTCTAGCTCTGAGCTGGGGGGGCAGTGGAGGCCACCTAGTGCCACCGCCTTGAGAACCCCACATTCTACACATCTTCCCACTGTCAGCGTGCTCACGCACCCACCCCACTATGTCATGTCTGCCCCACAGTGGATCTGCAGACAGGTTCTGGAAAAAGGTTATCTTACAGGCTTTGTTCCATAAATAGGGGTGGTGGAACCATTGCCTTGGAAACCTGTTAGTTTATACTCTTGGGCCTTTTTATAACTCCAGTGAGACAAAGTCCCACCCCCGGAGCTTTTATTATTTCTTTTAATGTAACCTAATATATAGCTACCCATTAGGATGATCCAGTAACTAGTTCAGATGTTTCTACTTCAGAGTGAAGAAATTTCTAATAAGAACAAATTGTCTGCCATGCATTGACATCAGGGTTCTGTATAAAGTCAAATTTCAGGTTATAAAGCAGTACAGGATAAGAGCAAAACTGGAAGGTAGCGTAGAATGATAATAGTATCTGACACTGATAGGATGTTTCTGTAGTGATGCTCTGTGCCGGGCATGCGTTATTTAACACAGTTCTGTGAGGTAAGTGGTCTCATTATCCCCATTTTACAGATGAGAAACCTGAAGTGCAACCACAACCAGTAACTTGCCTGTGGCCATGTGGCTAGTTAGTTCGGGGCCAAGTCCAGGCTCCTGCCCCAGAGCCCCTGCTCTTGCCTGCCGTGCTGGTGGTATTGCCTCCCCCGTGACCCCAGTAAAGGTGGGAGAAGATGAGTAACCCGTGTCGGGGGAGTTTAAATTTGACAGAAAGTAGACTAGAGGTAGTTTTTCCATCCCTCCATCCCCTTGAGTTTAGCCAAGCCTGCACTCCCAGCCCTGCTGCCCTCCACCTCCACCCTGCAGGGGAGTAGAGCATAGGGTCCAGGCCAGGAGGTGGCGCAGTGGGCCAGGACACCCCGTCAGTCAGCGACTAGGGAAGCCTTGGGGCAGGGGGTGCTCAGTGTCCTCACAAGTCCGGCTGCTGGGCTGACACCACCCCTCTGCCCTGCTTCTCCTCGGAACCTGGATCACGCCAGCCCTGCTCTCAGTCTCCTAGGTCTTTCCCCTTTGGTGGGCCAGCATCTTGCCACTTGCTGTCTTCTCCATCTGAAGACCAAGTGTCATCTTACCAGTACGGTCAGCTGCTGGGATTTGTCACTGGGGCTGAATCTGTGCCCAGCAGAACACAGTTTTATTGTTGACATTGGCTTATGGTGAAGCACAGATCAGGTGCTTTTCCAGGAGGACTAATACTCCCAGGAACCGTGTGCTCTGCTCTCTTGAGAAGGGTTCCCTCTCCTTGAACTTAAGTAAGAGAGGATGGCCAGAGAACAGTGAAATGTGTGCACATGCCACTGCTTATTTCCTGAGAATTGTTCAGCTGTCGTTTCTTGCCATTAGTAAAGCACATTTTACTGATTCGTTTCCATGTGAATCTAAGGTAAAAAATGGGGTAAGACCAAGTGGTAAGAGAGTGGGCTGTACTACCTTCGGGCGAGAGCTGTTAGTCTGTGCGTCGGTCTCTCTGGGATCCTGCCTCGCAGGTGTCCCCACACTGAGGCTGGCAGAGGGAGGTTTAAGTGACCACAGGCTTCGGATATCAGAAAGGTGGCTGGAAACGCCACTGAGGAACAAATGGGCGGTAACAGCTGCCCTTGCCACTTGACTCTCCATCCTGATGGCTGTGAGCAGGCCCGTAGTCGGTTGTCCTCACATAGACTGGGGCACAGGATGGAACCAGAACATGAGACTCACCCTCCGTCCACTCTTCTCTGGCAAATTCATTGGTCCAGGAGGATCACCCTTCAGAGTGAACCGCCCCGCCCCCATCGTCGGTGTCTATGTGTGCACTTGCTGTGGACAGCCACAGGGCTTTCAGCAGCATCCTCTCCCTCTGAATGAGACCGGGTTACCAAGCAGGCACCCCAGCCCCACAGAGAACTGCTCTGGGGCAAGTCCCAGATTCTGCATAAAGGGCGTTTGCGCCCTGCTGCTAGGCAGAGTTTGAGGCCAGCTGCCAAACCCCACTCTCCTCAGCTTTCCTAGGGCCTTTATCAGTGCAGGCTTTCTGCAGATCAGCCAGTGGAGTAAAGATGCGGCTTGGGCCCCCCCGTGAGCTCTGTGTCAGGGGTGTTCTCTGTGCTGGCAGGAGAGGAGCACTACAACTGCATCTCCGCCCTGCACAAGTCCATGCGGGGCTCCGACCAGAACGCCTCCCTCTACTGGCTGGCTCGCATGCTCGAGGGAGGAGAGGACCCGCTCTACGTGGCAAGGAGGCTCGTGAGGTTCGCCAGCGAGGACATAGGTGAGTGCGATGGGAGGGTCTCAGAGCCCCGAGTCCACGGGGGGTGGTGTGGCGTGATGGGGGGGTTGTGACTTTTTTGTGTGTGGCTCAAGAATGTCTTGGGACCATGTGGGACGAGTAGGAAAAGATAAGCCTCTGTGCCTGAGAGGCACATTTATTTCTTGGTGTGTTTGTGCTTTTGAGTATTTGTGTTCATAAAGTCAGCATTTTCTGTTTCCTCTTCAGGAATGTTTTTACTATAACATGAGTGGCTGTTCAGGGTATTGAAATAAAAGAGCTGTTTTTAAATTTGCTTTGAAGTCAGGTGTTCAGATCTTTCTTTGGACAGTTCCCAAGGCAGAAATGGAAGACTCTAGACACTATCTAAAGAAAAAGATGAGAAAAGCTTTACTCTTCTTTGGTCTTTCTGAATGCTTTGCTTTCAGCATATCCATCCATGTGAATGTCCTCGTGGCCTTTGTTCCTTATGTTTGTTGTACAGAGTCTCATTTTTCCCGGTAGATGTAGAGTTTTTATCCACAAGAAGACAATTTTTGACACCACACAGTAACCACTCACCAAATATTTCTTGAATAAGTTCATGCGATCAGAGACCATAGATGAGTTGCTGACTGGGATTGTTTCAGTCACTAAGTCCACGAGCAATGGTGGTCCCTGGTTGCCTGCATGTGGTCAGATCAGAAGGACAGTGTATGTTGTGACTGAAATTCTCCTTTGTCTCTCTCTGTGTGTGGCAGGTCTGGCGGACCCGTCTGCATTAACACAAGCGGTTGCTGCCTACCAAGGCTGTCATTTTATAGGCATGCCTGAGTGCGAGGTGAGGTAACCGGCTCAGTTCTCTGCGAATCCCTTCCTTTCTCTTGGGCTCCGTCCCCTTGTGGCTTTGAATATGTGTCCCTCCTTCACCAGTGACGTATCGGACCCATTGAATAAGCCGCTTGGCTTTGAATTCCCATTGTAGAATCTTAGATTCCTAAAGAAGGGACACCTTCGATGTCAGTGAGGTCGTGTCTCCAAACTCTAGGAGTTCCGGGGTTCAGGGGAAGTGCTCCAGGTTTTCTGGGGGCCAGAGAGGTTAAAGCGGCTGAATAGGAAGCCTCCGCAAGTTCACTCCGACACCGAGCACTTTCATATTCATCTGTTTTATATATTGGTAGTTTAAGAAAAATTTCATTTAGTAAAAAGTTCTTCAGTTTAAAAAAACGAAAACCACTGGCCCTAAATAGTTTACTTCTTGCCTCATAGGAATTTTTTCTATGACAGGTGGTTATCCAGATTGTAGGCAAAAAAGGGGGATGGTGAAAGCATGATGGTGATCTTTTAAGAATTAACTAGAGGTATGAGTCATAAAGTACTGTGCAAAACAAACTTTTTGGCCCCTTCCTAGTAGAATGTGTCCTGTGTCGTTCGTAGGTGCTACTGGCCCAGTGCGTAGTCTATTTCGCCAGAGCCCCGAAGTCCATCGAGGTGTTCAGCGCCTACAACAGCGTCAAAGCCTGCCTGCGGAACCACCAGGGCCCTCTGCCCCCGGTGCCCCTGCACCTGCGGAACGCGCCGACCAGGCTGATGAAGGATTTGGGCTACGGCAAAGGCTACAAGTACAACCCCATGTACAGCGAGCCTGTAGACCAGGAGTACCTGCCCGAAGAGTTGAGAGGAGTTGATTTCTTCAAGCAAAGGCGGTGCTGACTCTTTTAGGCTATGACAACAGAAGGATGTTTCTTTTTTTAGGGAGGGCCAGAAAGAAAGAGTGACTGGATTGTGAAGTCGGTTGCCTGGTAGAAGTTAAAACAGACCAACATTTTGTGCCAGAAATTTAAGAGTTCTGTAGGTGGAGGCGCAGTTACTTCAACTAAATGTGTAACATTGAAATTGTGTTGATTTGCACTCTGTGCAATGGTTATGCTTATGAAAATATCTGGCAGCTTTGTGCAATTAATTAATGTTATAAGGAATTATCTATTTTGTCATAGTATTTAAGTCATAATGTCATTTCAGAATTCAGTTCTGTAGGATTTTTTTTTCTTTAAAAAATGTATATTCTGGGTAGTTTTAATTGGTAAAAAAATGTAACTGTGATTTAATACTGCATAGTGTTTTGGGTATTTTTTTTATATGCAAAGGTCTTACGAGCCAATAAAACTATTTCAAAGTACTGTTCAGTTCTTCAGTGTTTTCCCGCCTGGATGCTAGGTCATCATCACCATTGCATTTTCTGCAAAAGAGAAATCACCGTAGGTGAGAAGATTAGAGAGCTTAGCTGAAAAGTCAGTTTATCTTTTTGAGAATTAATTTTAATTTCTTTAAAAGAGTGCATGCACGTGGTTTTAAATGGCTTGTGAAAGACTCAGGTTCTCCCCTGGCCCATTCCTCCCCACTTCTTCCAGTTCCTTGCAGCTCCGTATTTCTAAATAGTTTTTGTTTTTTGAGACAGGGTCTTGCTCTGTCGCCCAGACTGGAGTGCCGTGGCATCATCATAGCTCACTGCAAGTGATCCTCCTGCCTCAGCCGCCCAAGTAGCTGGAAATACAGGCATGCACCACCATGCTGGTTAATTTTTCTTTTCTTTTCTTTTTTCTTTTTATTTTTTTTTTTGTAGTGACGGGGTCTCGCTATGTTGCTCAGGCTGGTGTTGAACTCCTGGCATCAAGCAATCCTCCTGTCTTGGTCTCCCAAAGTGCTAGGATTATAGGCGTGAGCTGTAGCACCCAGCCCATATTTCTAAATAGTAATTCCTATTTTACTTTCTGTGTTTCCCGAAGTTAAATATGCCACTCCCCTTGCTCAACTTGGTGTTCTTTCTCATCGAACTCCTTAATGGCTATTTTTATACATCCCAACAGGACGGTCGGTTCTCTTTCCCTGCTTGGTGTGGTTCTGGGCTCCCCCTGCCATGTCTGGAAGAGCTGCCAGCTGTTGTCCTAGAACGTCCTCTGCCTTTCACCTGAGAGATTTCCTGCTTTCTGGAGGTTCTGCCCTGCCTGCTTGGTTTGTTACACTCCTCTGGTGCACACATCCTCCCGTGGCTGCGTCAGGCTGGAGAGATAGCGCGACACGGGCTCCCGAGAAGGCCTCCCCTCTTCAGGCGGGACTGGCTGCGCTGCAGCCCGCATTTGTTACCTGAAGAACCTCCCTTTGTCATCGCCAGGGAGCTTTCCTTTGCCTCCGCAGGGCCCGTGTGTTCTTTCTCACGGGTGGCACACATCCTCTAGTAGCTTTGTGGAGCAAGGCTGTGTGGGAGGGAAAATAGTTTTAGACCTTGAGAGACTGAAAGTGCTTTCATTGACTGCGTTCAGGCTTGTCTGATAGTTTGGCTGGGAATAATTCCTAGGTCAGAAATTATTTGTCCATTCTGGTCCACTTTCCCACCTTGCCGTGGAGAAGGATGAAGGCACCCTGACTGGTGATCCTTCCCTGTAACTTCCGCAAGCTCGTATCATCTTCTGCCTTTGTTCCTGGTGTTTTGAAAGTTTGCAGTGGGTTTCGTGGGGACTTGGTGGACCTTTTAATCTGGAAACTCCTGTCTTTCAGTTCTGGGAGGTTTCTTTTCTTATTCATTCAATAAATATTGAGTGCCTGCTTCATGCTAAGCACTTTTGTTGATGTTGGAAACATAGTGAGCAAAAGAAAAAATCCTGTGCCCATGAAACTGATGGTGTGAAAAATAATGTTACCATGTCAGATGGTGCTAAGTGTTATGCTAAAGAGAAAACAGTGAGGGACTGGAGGTGGAGAGCATGGGAGGTGTGGGCGCAGTTTTAGAGTAGCCATGGCAGACACTCAAGGTTGCAGTTTCCGGGGAGTGGTGGTAGAGCAGACCGGGGGTGGCTGTAAGGATGGCAGGAAGTGGGTTGGTTATGAGTGCATTTGGAGGAAGAGCCCTTCACACGGAAGACTTGGTGACGGATTGTATGCAGTGCGCACGTGTGAAAGAGAGGAGTTAATGATGGTTGTCATTTACTGAAACTGTAACATGCCAACTCGCTTCTAAGCACTTTGCATGAACTGATTATCTGAATCCTCTTAATAACTCAGTAAGCCAAGACAACCATTATTTACATTTTCAAGATAAGAAGACTGGGGCACAGAAAGGGTTAGTAAAGTGCTCAGGACCACCAGCTGATGAGTGGTGGCGGCAGGGTCTGAACCCAGGCGATCTGACGCGGAGCCCATGTTCTCACCTGTGACCTGCGGACTCCTTAGCCTGTGTTTGCCCCTGCCCACTTCTGGATGGTGGCACTTTTGTTTTTTTTGTTTGTTTGTTTTGTTTTTTAATTTTGAGTGCCATGGTGTCAGCCTAGCTCACAGCAACCTCAAACTCTGGGGCTCAAGCGATCCTTCTGCTTCAGCCTCCCGAGTGGCTGGGACTACAGGCATGCGCCACCATGCCTGGCTAATTTTTTTTTTTATGTATGTATATTTTAGTTGTCCAGCTAATTTCTTTCTATTTTTTTAGTAGAGACGGGGTCTCGCTCTTACTCAGGCTGGTCTTGAACTCCCGAGCTCAAACAATCTGCCCGCCTCGGCCCCCCAAAGTGCTAGGATTAGAGGTGTGAGCCACCGCGCCCGGCCATGGTGGCCCTTTTGAACTGGCCCTTGCATATGCCGCTGCTTCCCTTCTATTTCCCCGCTCTCCTGCCTCTGGTCTGCAGGTGCCTCCCGCAGGCAGGACTAACCGGAAGTTTTCCTGGTTAAAAAGCAGGGTGGGAAGGGTGCAGAATACCCATTGTGGACAGATCTCTGAAATGAGAAAGACAACTGCTATATTTTAAAAGGAACAAAATTCTTTTTGCATGATTATATAGCTCGAGAACCAAAGAGAATAGTCTGAACAGCCAATAAGATAGTCCGGTAAAGTGGCCACACGGACATAATACACGACAAACCATAGCTTCTGGACTACTCACTGTGCTCAGGAAATGTGCCAAGAAAAATATCCCATTCTCAGTAGCAGCCTAGAAATAAACTTAATAGTAACTTAGGAAGCAGGACTTACGTGAAGAACACGACCATACTATTAAAACAAAAAGAAAACTTGAACAAAAGTAGACAGAAGCCATTTTCCTAAACAGGCTCCGTCTCAAATTTATGTTTATATTCCCGTCATGCTTGGCATATAGAATATGCCAAGTGTGTATTTGTTGAATGACAAAACGGGTGGATAAATAAACTTTCCCTGGGATGTGTACCGTAGATATCCTGAAATAGAAACCCGTCCTTCATGTTTCTGTCCACCAGGGGTCAGGCTTCAGCCAGGGCAGAACAAGCCAATATTTAAACTGTCTCCAGGGCTCCCACCTGGGACAGGTGAGCAAACTCAGGCCAAGGTCGAGTTTCAATGTTTGTCATTAACCTGACACATGAGTAAACAGTTTTAAAATAGAGCTTATTTATCTGACTGCAAAAGTAATGTGTGAATACTCTGGTTTCTTTTCAGATGGTGTAAACCTTTCACCTTTTAGAAAAGTGATATGTGACCATTGCAAAAAGGCACAGGAGGGGGCGTAAAAACCCACATAGAAAAAAATAATAAAAATCAACTTTGCTGTTTCCTCTCAGTGATAACCACCATGAACATCTTGGTATATACCCTTCGGGTTTTTCCAGCGAGTGTGTGCACGTGCATGTGTGTGTGTGTGTGTGTGTGTAAATTGGAAGTCCGCATTGTCTGTTCTATGGCTTACACTTTGTCACCGCCCCACGTGACTTTCCACACCCAACTGGGGCTCTTAGCATGCCCCAGGGGGTGGCGCGGCCCGTGTGCTGCACACTGCCAACCTGCCATCCCCGTGGGCTTAGATCCCAGGGATACCCAGGAACTGGATTCAGGAAGAGAAACGGGGAGCCCCAGTCCCTTCCCTGGGCCCTCCAGCCCCCTGCCCCAGGGCTCTTGCAGCTCTTGGCCCCAGAGTCTGCTGGGCTTTGAATCCTATTTGTGCCACTTGTCCACCACGTGGCCCTGATCAAGGTTACCATCTTTGTTTTTCACTTTCCTCATCTGTAAAATGAGGACCGAAATGTTACTTAATCACAATGGGGATTCCGTGATTTAAAATACACAATTGC
>RJWJ010024850.1:0-24476 GCA_004363605.1 Indri indri | reverse complement strand
CCTGGCCTGGCCCGGACCACCTGGGCAAGGTGGGTAAGCACACTGGCTGGCATTTCTTCCCAGCCACATGCTACAGGGAAAGGTGGTTCCCCAAAGAAAGCTGGGTGTTGTGACCCCAAGAAGATAAAATGGATGCTGACAGGCCAAAATGGCTTTTCAAGTTGGAGGCTTCCGTGGAGGCTTCAATAACCTGCAGCACTTGAGGTTCATGGATGGAACCTCAGAAATGTGGGCCATAAACCCTTCCAGCTCTCCAGTGGGGTGGAGGGATGGTGGGTGGTGAGGGGGAGTGGCCAGAGCTGGTGGGAGGGGTTCTGGGGGCTCCTCCTTGCCTCTCCTGAGGACACATTTCTTTAATCAAGGGCTGAGTCTTCCTGGAGGGGTTGTGAAATTGCTCACTGGGTCCCTGTGCTTCTGAGGTCGGAGGATTAGCCGTAATTCCAAAAACTTTCCATGGAGTCCGTGCATCTGACAGCCTAGACCAAGCTTGATGGGGAAAGGGGGCCAAGGAGCTAATATTTCCACAGGACTCCGGGGGAGGATACCCCCCAGAAAAAGTTTTCAAAGTCTAAGGAAAAAAGTTTAAAAAAATAACTAAGATTGGCACCTACGACACATCGACCATTGAAAGCTGAGTTCTCGTGAGGACAACCATGAAATCAGGAATTATTGAGTGAAGGGAAGAGTCTTCGTGGGTTTTCAAAGAAGCTCCAAGTCTAGGACTGAAATGCAGGCTCTGGTGTCAGACGCAGCAGGGGACAGGGACAGGGTCATTTTAATCCCTGTGCTGTGGAGGTGACAGGCTAGCTCCCTATCTCTCTCATTTGTCTCAGTCAATTGGCATCAAATCTCCCTTAGAGAGAACCTGGGCGCCCCCACCCCAGTAAGACATGTTCTCTGCTGCCCAGGATCCTGGTTCTCAGGGATCATTCCGATTGTTTGTTTTTTCCCTCAGTGGAGCAGAATATTGAGAGCAGCCTTAGTTTCCTCAGGTGCCTCCAAGCAAAACAACCAAAGGCAAACAAACCTTTCCATTATTACTGGTCTCCCGGCTTCCACCCTCCCCACTCCAATTATTCCTAACACAGCCCCGAGAGAACCTTTTAAAACGCAAGTCAGATCCTGTCACTCAGCTCAAAACTGTACCTGGTACGAAACACTACACTTCACTGGTCTCCTCTCTGACCTCACCACCTTCTCCTCTGCCCGGGTCCACGCTGTGCTGGCCACAGCGGCCCACAGGCCGCTTCTCGAACGTTCCAGTCACCGCCCCACCTCCAAGCTTTGCGCTTGCTCTTCCCTCGCCTGGCATTCTTTCCCCAGATATCTGCATGATTTGCTCCTTCACTTCTTTTGACTTTGTTCAGATGTCACCCTCTCCATGACACAGTCCTGACTACTGCTGTGGGTTGAATGTGTTCCCCAAAAAGATATGTTGAACTCCTAACTCCTGGCAGCTGTAAATGTGGCCTCATTTGAAAATAGGAGCTTTGCAGGTGTAATTGTTAGGCCTGGAGCAGAGAGAGAGAGAGAGACGTGAAGCCTCATGTGTAGCAAAATGCTGTTTATTTTGGGCATCTGGGTGCAGGCCAAAGAGCATCCACGCTGAGAGAGGGGAAAGCCTTGGGTTTTATAGAGGGTTTCTTAGGGGGGAGCGAGTACCTGGGCCAGAACAGCCGCTGCAATAAAAATTGTTTTTTCAAACAACCAATTTCTGGGACCCCCTGGGTCAGTCTCATCCTGTAGAGATAAGAGAGGAGGGTAGTTCCGTCCTTATTGGGGCAGGGGGGGGTGGATAGGAATGCCGGCTGCAGCTGTCTGTTAGGTTTACAACCTCCTGGGACTCCCCAGACTCCTGTGGCTATTGAGTCACAGACCTCTGTTTTCCATTAACCGCATTCTGTCCCATACATATTTTCGGAGTCCCCACCTGGAACAAACCTAACGTTCCACCCTTTTTATTATATACATATAAGAAAAGGAAGGGTAAGGTATGGGAAAAGGGTAAAGATTAAAAATTAGAAAGATTGGGAAGCGGGCCTCATGGTTGTCTTTCTGACTGCTTTTTCCTGTTCCTGGAGATTTGGTTATTTCTTAAATGCATTCAGGCCTGTTGCAGGGGATGTGATCTTTGTCCCTGAGATTACTGTTTGGGGCAGGAAACAAAGGCCCGGAGTTTACCACCCCCTGCAGTCTGTCCTGGAGCTTTTCTCTGGAACACCTTGAGGCTGTAAAACAAATTCTAAAAGCTGTGAGCTGGGGAAATGTAAAGAGAAAGATTTACATTTTTTTTTCTGGGCTGTTTTAGGTGTCTGCGAAAACAGAGTCCCAGCAGGTTGCCTGCTAGTTTGGGAGAGAGACAGCAAAGAGTAGGGAGAGCTCAGAATTGCTTTTTAGCTGTTATTAGAAAATTGGAAGATTCAAGGCCGCCCTAACATTCCCCTTTTCTGTTGTTAAAATTAAATTTTTATGTAAAATGAACTCAGAAGTTGGGAAAATGGGCGGAGATCTTTCCTCTGTAGCTTCTTCGAGCTGAGGTGGGGCATAGAGATCTTTCTATGGAGTTCATTTATTAAAAGGGAAGGGGTTGAAAATGGACGGTCTTGAAGTTAGAATAGAGGCAGGATGGGGTTTTACTGGAGAGAAATAGTTAGGACCTGAATTTTACTAGATAGTGGAGAATGTAGGGTTTGAAAATGAGAGTTGAAAGTAGAGCCACTCGGGGCCTCGTTAAGAGTTTAAGATCACACGTGGTGAAAAGAGCTTATAGTTTTGAGAAGGTAGAGAGGTTTCTTGGACTGCAGGCAGATAGAGATGTCATAGAGCGCCCATAGTAGGTTTGAGTCCGGAGAGATGGCTCTTGGACGGGATTTCTAGAAGCTTAGCTGTGCTGAGAGAAGTATTTAAAAGGTTGAAGGGGACCCAGGTTGTCCTGGTAAATCCTTGAGTAAAATGTAGTCTCTAGGCTGTAAGTGTTGCGGTTCCTTTAAGACGCCATCCAGTGAGTTCCATTGCTGGCAGGTAGGCGCCAGGTGCGGGTGGTGGAGAAAGACAAGGGAACCAAACCGAACTTACTAATTTTTATCTCCTGAAATCGGTTTATACAATTTCATACACCTGTCTCTTTTGTGTTAGCCCTTAGGCCTAGAGAGGATGAATAAGGTTGGGTCAGGTGGAATTTAATAGTTTAAATTTTGGAGATAACTTTGTTATTTACTTAATACTACTTCAATGGCTTTGGAAAGCAAAGCAAGAGAATTAATAATGTTTTAAATAAAAAGTCATAAAAATTTTAGTTCTTTCTATGACATTTTTTAATGAAGCAAATCTTGGACTACAGCTGATTACAAACTGTTGTTTAAGAAGAATAGGAGCAAAACAACCACCATCTGCAGATTGTAAAGATTTCACAATAGTCATGGTTACAGATGTAAAGGAGATTTGGTTATTTTTGTGACACATAATTTAGCATATGTAATTATTATTATTATTATTTTTTTTTTTTTTGAGACAGAGTCTCACTCTTTTGCCCGGGCTAGAATGAGTGCCGTGGCGTCAGCCTAGCTCACAGCAACCTCAAACTCCTGGGCTCAAGCGATCCTTCTGCCTCAGCCTCCCGGGTAGCTGGGACTACAAGCATGCGCCACCATGCCCGGCTAATTTTTTCTATATATATTTTTAGTTGTCCGATTAATTTCTTTCTATTTTTAGTAGAGACGGGGGTCTCGCTCTTGCTCAGGCTGGTCTCGAACTCCTGAGCTCAAACGATCTGCCCGCCTTGGCCTCCCAGAGTGCTAGGATTACAGGCGTGAGCCACTGAGCCCGGCCAATTTAGCATATGTAATTATTATTGATAATATATATTAAGGCTTACTAGAACTTCAGGAATTTCACACAGCCTTGGGGCAGATATTTATAAGAGCAAATCAATATTTTAAGAAAACTTTGTTTTATCACATGCTAAATTCTTTCTTAAATTCCCTTGATAAACTTTATTTCAACCTACACAGACCATCTACCAAACCTGCCTAAAACTTTCCGTTTTTTCCTAACTTTCCCATTTCCTAAATAACCAGTCATTTAGGACAAAAAAAAATTCCATACAAGATTCTCTCTTACCAAAAATATATTTCCACATTCATTGCCTTTTTACATCTCTTTCTGTTACAAGTTATTCTATTTTGTTTTTAATCAAATATTTGATGTAAGCCAATTAATTAGAGCTCTTTTACATATTTTGGTAGGGAAACATTACATACACATGGTCACACAAACATATAGACATATAGACAATTATACATGAAGTAAGGCAGAAAGTTTTATAGTTTGAAAGCTCAGAGCATACTAAGGAAAAGTTGCACGTAAAGTTTCAGTTAAGCTTTTCCATAAGTCAGAGGGAGGAAGCCACAAGATACTGTATAGCGGGTGGTGGAGGGTGGGATAAGAGATAGGATAGCGTAAGGGTTAGGGAATACTGGGTGGATGGGTCTCACCGCCCGGTTAATGAGTCTCAGATCTTGGACTAGGTGGTATAATCCATCTGGCTTTTTTCCTGAAGACCTTGTAAAGGAATTGGGTATTGAGCTTGTCAAGGAAATCGGGAAGGGTGTTTTGAATGTCAAAGGGAGGGTTCTTAGAAGACGGGTGACAAGGCCCTCAGCTCCCACAATAGAGAGTGAGGAGAGATGTGTAGGTCTGTGGAATTCTGGCAGGGCCAAGAAGGTTGCCCCCCTGTGGATGAGAAAGGAAATCAGCTTACCTGCCACCAACAGAGTTACCCAGGGATCCGATGTGGTGATCAGCTTGGGGGCTGTCAGTCCCAGGCACCGTCAGTCTTCTGCGGCCAGGCCTAAGAGGTTCGGTAGTGCGAGGTCAGGATTGTCAGGTTTGTTGGGAGGAAGGGATGTGGCTCATTCCACAGAGGGGATGAGGTCCCCGGGGGTGGTTGAGGACTAGGACATTGTCTAGCCCAGTGGTCTGTTTGTTTACGTTTAAAACACGGGCCGGGCCTGGTGATGTCACTTGCCCCTTTCCCCAGTTTGACTGAGGATGTTCCGGGGGTCTGTTGATGGCAGCTGCCAACATCTGACATTTGTCCTGGTCCCTCTTTTGTTTTTGAAGTTGTTGCTCCTCATCCCTCTTATTAAATACCTTAAAGGCAGTTTGTAACAGATCTCTTTGTGGGGTTTGAGGACCATCCTCTAATTTTTAAGTTTGCACCTAATGTCAGGTGCGGCTTGGGAGATAAAATGCGTGTTGAGAAGTAAATTCCCTCAGGAGTTCAGGTCAGATCATACGCTGAGAAGGAACCTAGTCTTTTCTCTATCTCGGAGAGATTGGGAAGGGAGAAGGGAACATGTACCCAACTCCCTTGGGAGCAGGCGCACTCACTTTTCTCTGCTTCCCAAAGGCCTCTTCTGTTGTCTTGGTTTGGTGAGGAAACGGTGCCAGAAGAAAATTGGGTAAACACTCTCCTTTCAGGGCAGGATCCTGGCAGGCAGAGAGAAGCCCCATCTTGCCACAAGCGCAACACTGTCATGCTTTATAGGTCGTCTGATTCGGAGTATGAATTTGGGGTGAATTTGTGGATATCCGAATAAAGATATCACGACGTGTGGAAACCTCCAGGCTAGTCATTTGAACTGTGTCTTTAAACATGTCTTGATACTATTCTGGGCTCTCACATCTGAAGATGAAGTTGAAGCCATTATATTTTCAACATGAGTTTACTGATCCCTGGGGTTCTAATGGGGTCAACCAGCTCTGCAATCGGCCGGACATCCTGTGACGGCTTAGCTACCTACCAGAGGAGGGACTGCATTTATTTTTGCCTTTGCCTCTGTGTGGGTTTCCTACCACTTCTCTCTTTCCAAAGGCTTTTGGAATATTCTGGGAAAAGAAATAAAAAGGCTTAAAAAAAGGACAAATTTTGTTTTGACTTCAATATTCTTTAGCAGTGTCTGTCTAGATAACGACGCATACGTCTATCTACCCAATGATGGATAATTTGAGGTGCAGTCATGCAAAGGAATCCTAAGCAATGGTTATAGAATACATGTCCTATATATACTGCCCTGGGAAGAGTTCATAAGAAGCAAGCTCAACAGAGTATTAATGATATGACTCCATTGTGTAGGAAAAAACAACAACCCTGAGTGCGTGTGTGTATATGCACACTTATATAAAAACCACCTGCAAGGAGAAATGCCAAACTGTAGCAAAGTCATTTTGGGAGTTTTTCAGGGCAGGGACAGGAGTATATAATGGGGGATATTTTACTTATTGTAGAATACATTTCAATAATATATTATTATATATTACTTATATAATAATAGCATATTATATTATTTGAATGCTTTGCAATAATATACTATTCCTTAATTGGGAAAACTAAAGATAATTTAAAAATATCTGCTGTAGCTTTGGATAGTGACTCTTTTTGGCAATGCCTGGTATAAGTGTGCCAGGGATCTAGAAGCAGCAACAAGTCCCTTCAGACACTCCTGCCTGATCTTAGATGTATCCACTAGTTTCACAGGATGTGAATAAAAGTACTTATTATATAAGAGGGGCCAGGCATGGTGGCTCATGTCTGTAATGCCAGAACTTTGGGAGGCTGAGGAAGGAAGATCACTTGAGGCCAGGAGTTCAAGACCAGCCTGGGCAACATAACAAGACCCCATCTCTAAAAAATTAGCTGGGCATGGTGGTATGCTCCTGCCCAGCTACTCAAGAGGCTGAGGCAGGAGGATCACTTGAGCCCAGGAGTTTGAGGCTGCAGTGAGCTATGATCACACCACTGTACTCCAGCCTGGGAAACAGAGCGAGACCCTGTCTCTAAAAAGAAAGTACTTATTATATAAGAGATATTAAATCAATATTTTGTAGTGTTTGTAGTTCACAAAAAGATGTTTCTCTTTTATTCTTTTATTCTCTTTTATTAATGTATTAAAATTACCCAATTTTTACAATAGTCCAGAGACGTGGGTTCGAACATATCCTCCACTGTACAGATACAGGGGAGAAAAAGTAATACCTTTTCTTCACCCATTGCAAGGGTCATGGCTGACACCCCTATAACAAAAGACAGATTAACAATAGAAAAGCATTATGAATTTATTTAATGAAAGTATTACATAATACAGGAGACTTCAGAAATGAAGATCCAGGGAAAACTGTATTTTCATATTTAGGTTTGGTGAAGAATGGACAGTCGGGTAGAAGTACGACTGGACAAGAAGAAAATGATCTAATGGCGATAAACTGGGGGGAACTTAGCAAGGCCTGTTTGTTCCAATTCTTCCTGGTCTCTGTGCAGCACTCCTTTCCTCTGGGTGTAGGGCAAGACACCTGCCACGTGAGTCTTATGAACTGCTTTCCTTTGGGGCCTGCTCTCACACAGAAAGGTGGGAGAAAGAGTGACCTTTCCGCTCTTGCTGTTTTCTCAGTTTCCAAGGTGACATATTTTGGGGTAGCATGTTCTGAATCCTAGCATACACAGGAACAGGCTCTGAGAGGCTAACTCACTTGCCCAGTATTATGGTATACCGGGGGCTGTCTGTCCTGCTGACGATGACTCAACCTTCTTTGGAAACTGGGTTGGGATCATAGCAGCCTTGTTTGTCCTGTGTCACTGCTTCCGGGAGCAGGAGCAGAAACCCGGCCCAAGGGAGGCCAGATTTCCTTTCCCAGGAAACTGAATTTGGGACGGATAATCATGGTCCACATGTAGCTGGACCTATAGTAGGTAAACCCAGCAGTTGGGAGACAACCATCTCTTGCCGGCCACACGGGTAGACCAGAGAGGCAATGACAAGAAGCCAAGAGCGTGCCGTGCTCTTTCCCATTGTCTCCTGGCAAGTTTCCTTCCTGGGGCTCAGCTGCAGTCCCGCAGTTGTATCCCACGAGACACCCCCATATCTTAACTTTGTCGAGGTTGGCTACACTTACTAGAAATCAAAGAGTCCCAAGCATTTTGGCCAGGAAGTGACAGAAGCAGAGATCAAACCCAAATCGCCCATTGCTCCAACAGGCCTGGTCCCCTCTGTGCTGTCTCCTCCACCACTGGAGTAGCATCTCCATTCACAGAAGCCATCACCGAGCTCCATGCACTCACAGCTGCCACTGTGGGTGGTGGAGGTGGGAGCACAGCTGCGCAAGTCTGGCGACAGATGTGCTCCCTGAGTCAGGTTTATTTGTCTGTAAACACTTCACAGACGTTGGTGTGTGGGGGTGGGAAGGACACCTTCATTTCACACAAACAGCAACACCAGGCTGCATCACCTCCGCGTATCTTGAGGGATTCCAGGGAGGTGTTCGTTGCTGTTATTGATTAATAATTATCCACAAACACATCCATCATCTTATGCAAGCTTCACAGTTCTGCCTGTTGGGGGAGCACAGGTGTGCGGCAGGGAAGTGAAAGGAAGAAAAAGTGTTTTTAAGACTCATGTGCCTTCCAAATTCAGATTCACACTCAATGGAAACCTAAAAAGTATAGCATGGTACACAGTGCCCCAGCTGCTTTAATTGTCCAAATTGTTCACCCCGCCTGCATCCACATCTTTTGCCAGGTGACTCTGATGGCCCGCCTCCCTCTGTTCTGGATTAGGTTATGCGGCTTGCTTTAGCTAATGGAATGTTAGCAAACGTGAGACCAGGAAGTGTGTATTTCCACTCACTCTCTCGCAGTCCTTATGAGAACCTGCCTGAGCTAGCCTCAAGGAGAAGACCTCGAGGCAGCAGAGCTGGGTCCTCTCAGAGCCAGGTAAGCCAACTCAGCTGACACCAGAACTGCCTATCTGCACCCAACCTAAATCACCTGACTTGCGAGCAAAATGATCACTCATTGTTGTATTCCCCCTGAGCTTTCGTGGGTGGTGTTATGCAGTTCCTACTGTAGCAATAGATAACTGATTCATGTCACAAAGTATATTTCTGTGTAGGCCACTTTGATGCGTACAAACAGTAAAAGAGAAACACCTTTTTGTGATGCACTCCTTGGACAATTATCTGGTTAAATTTTAAAACAGTTTAGGTGGCCCACCAAGGAAATCAGAAATAAAAGCAATCCCGTTATAAATCTGGTCTCGCCATCATTCTGCAAGAAAGGGAAATTGCTAAATCCTCACTTTTCTCTGATATGGTGTGTGCAGCAGATGCATTCAGCTGTGGCTTTGTGGTTGAGATCTGTCCACTTCCCAGGAGTTCAATTAGTCTTTTCACAAACTCTTTTCAAAGAATGCCAGGTGGCTGCCCTCACCAAAGGAAAAGATCAAAGGTAGGTGAGGCATGTTCTCTAAGCAGGCTGAGAAGGTATGTGGATGACTGAGCCCATTGAGTCATTGAGAAATTGAGCTCTAGGCCAGTGGTTTCTTAGACCCAAATTAGTAAAATTTTAAAAAGAAAAGGGGACCTACATAGGGTAGTCAACTTTTAATTTTGCCAAATGAAATTAACTAAAAACCCAAACCCAAACCCCTTATCTTCTGTCATACCTTTATCATAATAGAACTCATTGACCCCAAATGAATGAAAAGAGCATAATCTCAGCATAATAAACTTTCTCCCAAAATGAGTTAGTAATCTTACACCTTCATCTACCTATCTATATCTATCTACCTACCTACCTGTCCACATGTGAACCAAAATAAAATCCTAAGCCCCCCATCTGACTGAATGGACCACCTCTTGGCCAAGGGGACCCCAGAAATACCCTAAAGCTGAGTTGCTGGCCATGAGAAGAGAGATCAGGCATGCCTCTTCATGCCTCTTTCCCTTCTTGGAGATATCCTTTGTAACTCATTAACAGGCCTAAGGCTATGCAAGACAATGTTTAAACCATACCTGCAGGTCCTCAATTTACCCAGCAAATCTCCAGTCTGTCTGGTGACTTGTCTCTGATTAGCAGACTTCCTTATCTTAACTTAAAACATTCCAAGGCTTTAGACACTCCAAGCTTCATTTCTTTAACCAATTGCAAATCAAAGAATCTTTAAATCCACCTATAACCTATAATCCCCTGCTTTGAGATGTTCTGCCTTTTCGGGCCAAACCAAGGTATGCCTTCCGTGTATTCGTTTATGACTTTGCGTGTCATTCCTGTCTCCCTGAAATGTATAAAACCAAACTGTCACCCAACCATGGCAAGTCCACTTGTTCAAGGCCTCCTGGGTGTGGCTCTGGGCCATGGTCACTCATACTTGGCTCAGAATAAACTTCTTTAAATTATTTTACAGAGTTTGGGTTCTTTTCCATCGACACACGTATCAATAATTATTCCTGTTCTTTTCATTTCACTTTAGACTTGTGAAAATTTCATCATGAATGAGTCGCTACTCTGCCTTCCCTCTTTGCTGGGTGCATATCCCTGAAGGATTAGTGTTGAAACGTATATAATTTCATAGGCTTCTGGAAGAGCCACGAGACAGCGCAGTCCCTCGCCCCAAAGGAAGTCCGACATCTCTGCGTGGTGGTGGGTGGGGTGGAGAAGGGGGTGGCCAAGGGGAAATGCTAACTCCCTCCTCACTGTGATGAAGAGTCAGCATGGGTCTGAGACGCACCTCATCCCAGGTGCTTCCCTGGAACAGTCTAAAACAGCCCACACATTCCTCTTTTTCTCCCACCTCCTCCCCAATTTTCTCTTCCCCATCTCCCCTCTTCTTCCTGCTCCTACCAGTGCAGTGATTCATAGAGCAGTATTTATACCAAATACGTTAAGTCGTTAACAAATCCTCCACCATCTTGGTCCTTTCTTTTAAATTCAGATATTAAAGAATGTAGAACCTGTTTGGAAAGCAAGATAAGCCCAGATTATTTTCTGTGGTTACAAAGCGTGCAACTTCTACTCATCACCCCTATGCTTCTGTCATGTCAGTGGAGTGCAGTCATAATCCCAGAACGGTTACTGCAGACACAAAATCATTTCACTTCTGAACGGATTAGCTCAACCCCCGGCTCTGGTTCTTGTTAGCAGCAGATGGGGGGAGCTGGAAATGCTAATACGCGAGATAATTGGAATAGATTGGGACTCTGTGGGTATTTGCGGGTGTTGAAACATGAACAATGCAATCGTTTAAATGTAAAGAAACCACTAAATCATTTCCAGCCCAAATGATGGAGACTAAGTGAACAAAGCTGGGTAAAGCTCCTCCAAGACAGAGCCACGGGGAGTCTACGGGTGGGGTGTGCCTGTGCAAAGCGACCCGCGTTTCGCGCTGAGAGTGGCTGGGGCCAGCGTGAGTCAGCGCTATTGAGGGCTTGATTTAACACAGCTCTTGGGATTGAAATCATGAGGAAAAAAGCTTCTCATTTGTTTCTTTCTCTTTTTCTTCTTCTTTTTTTTTAAGGTCAGAATTAACATCAAAGGTTCACTTTGTTAAAAAATGGAAACAGTTCAAGGTTTTTTTTTTTTTTTTTTTACAAGCAACCTTGAATTAAGAGATTGTAATTGGCAGTCTTCCCACTCCTGCTCAAGCCCAGTCTGTTCTTATTTTAAAACCCTAATTCGTTTCTTTGCAGAACAAGAGACATGAAATGCGGGTGACTTTTTGATACTCAGTTTTCCCACCAATATTCCAAGGATGTAAGGAAGACAAGGGCAAGCCTCAAGGATGGGCTGGGATTGGAGACACGGAGAGGTTGTTGGCTCCCGCTGGCGCTAGAGGGGCAGGGCTGCACCGGCGGGCTGGGGCTGGGCGTGGTGGCTCACACCTGTCATCCCAGCACTTTGAGAGGCCGAAGCTGGAGAATCACTTGAGGCCACGAGTTCAAAACCAGCCTAAGCAACATAGCGAGAACCCCGTCTCTACAAAAAAATAAGAAAAATTAGCTAGGCCTGTATTCCCAGCTACTTGGGAGGCCGAGGCAGGAGGATCGCTTGAGCCCAGGAATTTGAGGTTACTATGAGCTAGGCTGACGCCACTGCACTCTAGCCCAGGCAACAGAGTGACCCTGTCTCTAAAAAAGAAAATATTTGGGGAAAAACTTGCATCCATATTGAACATGTACAGACTTATTTTCTTGCTATTATTCCCTAAAAAATAGAATTTAACAGCTGTTCACATAGTATTTACACTGTATGAGGTATTATAAGTAAGCTAGAGATGATTTAAAGTTCATGGGAGGATGTGCACAGGTTATATGCAAATACTGCACCATTTTATATTGGGGACTTGAGCATCCATGGATTTTGGTATCTATCCTTGGCAGGTCCTAGATTCAGTCCCCCACAGATACCAAGGGACAACTGTACTGCATGATTCCGTTTATATGAATACAAAATCAAGCAGGCTGGGGCTGCACACATGGGGGCTAAGCTGTCAGAGGTAGGGTTGGGCTAGGGAGCAGGGCAGCGGTCTGTAAGGTATGCTCAGAGATTCCTGGAAATGGAATGGGAGGGGGAAAACCACACTTACCGGAACTCTTTCCAGAAGAGAATTAAAAGTGACTGAACAGACCCCCTTTTGGCCAAGGGGACCCCAGAAAAATCTGAAAAACTGAGTTCCTGACCATGATGGGAAGGGAAGTCAGACATCCTTGTTATACCTCCTCCCTTTTGGAGTTTAGACACAACTGACCAGCATCAATGTTAAAATAGAGATCATAAGACTGACAAAACAGACTCTTTGTGGCAATGAGAGAGCAAATTTATAAACAGGACCTAAGGCCATGCAAGGCAAGGGTTAAGTCACGCCTTACAATCCATAAAATCTAGTTAAAGGGGTCATTTTTTTTTCTGGCATGGTATCGTATGGTAACAGACCCCATTATCTTAAGCACTCCTTTCTATGGACTTCAAGTTTTAGAGCCTTACTTCTTTAACAAACTACAGATTAAAGAATCTCTAAATACATCTATGACTTGTAAGCCCTCACTTAAAAAAAATCCTGCTTTTCCAGGCTAAACAATGTATACCTTCTACGTATTGATTTATGTCTTTGCCTATAACTCCTGCCTCCCTGAAACGTATAAAACGAAACTGTAATCTGACCTCCTGGGGACCACTTACTCAACGATTCTTGAGTTTTCCCCAGGCTGTGGTCACTCATATTTGGCTCAGAATAAACCTCTTTAAATTATTTTACAGAGTCTGGTTCTTTCAGTTGACAGAAGGAATCACTTGATAAGCTATTGAGTGGTAAAGGGGAGGTGTTGAGACTGTTACGGGGCTTTTTCCAAGTAAAAGCTATATGCGGGTTTTATTTGCCTGAGTGGAGGATGCAAATTGAGGTCAGAGCTGATTTGCTTACACCAGGTGTGGAAAGGCAGAATCCTACCACCAAGAAGCCTCCCTGTTCACCTTCCTGCCATGCAGATCTTCTAATTTAGTGTCTACTCTAAATGGATGTTGAAGAGATCCATTTCATGGATTTGAAGAGATTTCAAACTGCTCAGGACACTCACAGGCCTAAGATGGACTAGCCTGAAGTTCTGTGGTGGTTGGATGAGAGCAGAGCCTGTTGAATCCATGGAATGGTTGTGAGTTCAGGGCTGGGATCTGAGAGGACGGGGATTAGTTTGTGCCAAGTCAAAATGAGCCCCAGAACACGCTGCTCCCAGGGACAGACTGACAGATCAAAGTCACATGCCAGACCTCGTGGAAGCAGGAGCTCCCTCCTCTCTACATAGAGGAAGCTTACGGGTATCCCAGGAGCTTCTCCGAGATTGTGATATTCTAGTTGGTTCATGTAGATCAGGATGTTATGAGTTTAAAACACTCCATGGTTCCTCCAAAGTGCTTTGTCTGGACTCTCAGGGCCTGCCGCCAGGTGAATAGTAGGGCCAGGTAAGAGTAGCCCACGTCTTCCTCAGACGGCGACACCTAGGAAGTGAGGGCTGTTGTCCAGTGTGCTCATCCGACACTACCTCTGTGTGCCTGGGCCTGGCTGTGATGATGGAGAAGACAGGCTTGGTCCCTGGCTGAATTCACAGGTGGGCAAAAGCGCAGATAGCTGACAGTTAATGACAACACAGTGCGGTGAACAGCATAGTGGGGAAAATGCTCTGCCACTCTCTCCCTCACCAGCATTGAGGGACAGGACCTTAAAACCCCTTAAATAATTTGATGGAATAAATCTTCAAAGGAATTCATTTGAATTTGGAAGTGGTTCTTATCCCTAGTAACCTGGGGGAGGGGCAGGGGATCTTTGGAGAAAGAGGTAAGCAGGATAGTGAGAGTGTGGCAGATCTTAAATGCCTGGCTAGAAGGTTTAGCCTTCACACTAACACAGGGGTCATTATCAACTGCTAACCTCCGAGGGCAAAAGTGATGTATATTTTGCATCTCTTAGTACCCAGCATCATGTGAGTGTGGCAGAGCCCATTCAATTGCCCTTTGATATCCACTTTCTCTTGCTCTGTGTTTTAGTAACGAGACCAAGCTTCAGCTAGGCACTTGTAGGGACTACATTTCCCAGCCTCCTTGGTAGTGGGGTGAGGCCAAGGGGCTGAGTCTGGCCAGTTGCAAGAGAAAGCAGTGTGTGTAACTCCCAGATCACATCCTTGAAAGGAAGCTGCTCATCCTCTTTTCCTCCTTCCTGTGGCCAGAACACAGACATGGTGGGCTGAGCCGGCTCCCATCACGTGGGTGAGCTTGACATCCCAGGGACAGCAGAGCAACAAGGAAGAGGGGATCTAAGCCCCTGAGAGGCCTCGAAGAACAGAGTGTGCCTCCCGCGCTCGACTAACCCTACCTGCAAACAGGCATATGGGAGACAATCGAACTCCTGTCATATTTGGGCCATTGTATTTTGGGGTCTCTTTGTCACAGCAGTTTAATTTGTAACCTGTTACACTGGGGCTCAATATGGTTGCCCAGATGCAATTATTTTTGGAAATTCATAAAAGAAAAATCAATAAATGGCTGTGGAAATAAATGAAGACCAATGAAATGAGAAAAGCAAAGGCTATTTATCCAGAGCTTGCTGTAGCAAGGGAATCAGCCGCCGTCACTTACGTTTGGGCAGAGATTCAAAGGCAGGGAAAGGGGTGGGAAAGCTCTAGAGTGCGAAAAAGTGAAGGCTTCAGGAATGACTGGGGGCCACTGGCGTGGGGACGCTGCAGGGGGGACCGCCAGGAGCGGGTGTCCTATGTGATTGGTTACGGCTGCCTGTTTGGCTTTCCCTGCTTGGTCCTAAGCTGGAAGCAGGGATGAAAATTAGGAAACCTGTCAGTTACTAATCAAGTCCTGGCCATTTGGGGCTGATTGTTGCAGAAGTTAGTGTTTAGCTTCCTGGATTGTCACTAGAGATAGCAACCTCTGGCTTCCCCACAAGGTTTATGTATAACAGGCCGCTTTCTGGGCTGTTTAATTGTAGATAAAGGGTGAGTTTCCTGGGCAGGTTGCTGGCCAGGGTTCTATTTTTATGTATGGGCTGGTCATTGTCCATTTGTATTAATATATCAAGTCTCACATTGCTATTGAGAATAGCCCTATCACAGGGGGAAATAGTGATGGTGGGGTAGTGTTTTAAAATAATATCACAGGCCCAGAACAGTGGAAGTAAATAGAAGATTTCATTCATCCCTGACGGATATAGGGAATGCACTCTTGGGCTGCACTGAGAACGGGCCAAAGCACAGTGGCAAAAAGACAGGCCCCCAGGGCTAAGGAACTGGAGCTCTGTGACCCAGGCTGAGCAGTGGCAGGATTTCTGTGGTGCTCACAGCCAAAGGGCATTAGGATTTGAGTTGCTCCAGAAACTTCCCTGAAAACAAGTGGCTGGTGGGTTGAATACCCTCGCATCCCCTAGGCATGAGCTAGGGGACACTGCTCCAGGCCACTGTCCTCCTCCATCCTGGACCTGCAGAAACCAGCCAAGCCCCAAAGCATACTTTGTGGATTTGACAGACCAGTGGCCACCGAAGAAATTTGCTTTTCTTAGCGTGAAGCCAGTTGTGAGAAGGAGGCTCCTGATTGTCTGCAGATGTCTGAATGGTGCCCAGCTGGCAGACCTGCACTTGCCTTCAAATCTGGTTTCCATTCCAGTGGCGTGTGGGACGAGCGGCCCTTCTTCATGGAATCGAGGGCAACGTGCCGAGTGCTGGACACGCGCTGTTCTCCTGGTTGGGCAACACCTCTCCTTCTGGTCATTAGCTGCAGACGTTTAAGCTCCTGCTTGGTTTCCAAGAACACTGAGTGTTGATCTTTGCTGGAGACGAGTGCTGCTTTGTGCTTTGTTCTCTGGGTGCGCACTCACCTCCACAACTGCAGGCCCTGTCTTCCCGGGCTTTCCCTCGGCCCCAGGAACTTCAGGTAATCCCAGTGGAGTCTGGGCTCTGATCTTGCCCAGAACAGGACCAGAAAGGGAGATGACTGCTGCTGGCTGTCCCCAAGCAGGCTACTGAGTTTCCAAAACGTAGCATTTCCAAAAGGGAACTCTTGGTTTTCTCCTAATATCCTACCCTCTTCCCTCAGCCTTGCCCATTTCTGCAACTGGCATCACTTTTTGCTCAGTGAATCAAGCCCCAAACCTAAGGGGTGTTCTTGAGTCATTCTCTTCCCCCTACCTCCCACTTTAATAAATCCTATCATGTGTTGCTTCAAAATACGTATGGAAGAGATTTTCTTTTCTCCGTCTGCACTGTCACCATTTTTTGCAACAACTTCTAGCTAGTTCCTCCTGCCCACACACTTGCTCCCCTACCTGCCATTCTCTTAGCCAGCACCAAGCACGACTCTCCTAGTCTGTGTCTTTACCAGCAATGCGACGTCCCGGACTCTGCAGGAATGGGCCCACCCGCCCCCCGGCTTAGCCCTCACCTCTCCCACTCTGCTCCCTTCCCGTTGGTTTCCTCTCCTTTCCTCAACACGCCCACCTCTTCCCTTTCTCAGGATCTTCCCAGGTCTGAAACACTTTTACCTTTCCCATAACTGGCTTCTACTCATTGTTCAGGTCTCATCGTAAATTCCTTCTCCTCAGAGAGGTCTCTAATCCCTCTAGGTGAGCTTCCCTGCCCCACCCTCTCCTTTTTGTTTTTCTCCACAGCAGCTTTCATGGTTGTTTGATTATTTGGTTTATTGTTCACCGTTTACCTCACCACTTGACTACAATATCTTAGTCACTATTTTTTCTAGTGCCTGGCATGTAGTAGGGCTCTATAAATAATTATTGAGTTAATGGATAGGGGGATGGATTGGTAGGTGCATAGTCTTCTTGGGGCTTCAGAGGACCAGATGAAATTCTTCATAAAGGTCACTTGGGTCTCTCATTCCCAGAGCTGAGCCAAACTGAGCTGGGCCTTTGTCCATAAACTCAGGCAGATGTCAATTCAATTCAATTCAATAAATATTTATGGAACGCCTACAAGTGTCCCTGTCTCTGGAGCTACAACCATGAAGAAGACAGACACAGAGCTTACAGGAAAGAAGGGCGGGAGGAATTACATATGCACCTATACTCTAGAATAGCACAGCATGTAATTATGAGTCAAGAAGTGGAGGGTCCTGTCAGAGCACATAAAAGCAGCATCTGAATGTAGCCTAGAGAGTTCAAGAAAGGACAGACTGCCCTTCTGAGCACAATGATGGCACCTTTTCTAATCTTCTTTCAGGTTTGAGAAGGTGGAATAGTGAAAAATCTGATTCTCACAAAATAGCTACCAGTTGTTGACTGCCTACTACTAACCCGGCATTGCACTCTACAGGGCACTCTCTCATCCCTAAGACAATTCTGCCAGGTAGGGGTAATTATCACCATATTGCAAATGAGCAAACTGTCAAAGTAAGTGCTATGCCCCAAAGCCACTGTTTTAGGACAGATTCCCTGGAAAATCAACTGAAAGGGAGATTTGCCCATGGGGGTGCTCTTAAAATCACCCCTGTGAGGGAGCAAAGGCTGCAGGATCAGGTCGAGGGAGGAGCTAAACAGGGAAGCAGGCAGAACTATGGCCTCAGCTGATACCTGGGGTGCTCTGGAGCTAGGCAGGCACCCCCACCCCACCCCCATGTCCCCATCTCCCCAACCCCCCACTCCAGGTTGTTCTGTCCTGAGGCAAGGGGGGTGGGCTTTGTATCCCAAATGAACAAGTCGTGGACGACACCCTGTTTCTGGACAAGGTGCGGGTTAGGGTGTTAACCTTGGTCCTGACATGGGCACCCGCTACAGCCTCCCAGCTCCTACACAGTGGCTCATTGCACTTTTCATGTGGAAGTGTCCCAGGGCTGGGTCCTGGAGTCGCTTCTCTTCCCTGCCTACCATCAGTCCTGGTGGTATCACTGAGTGTCACAGTTTTAGATACCGTTTCTATGATCCCAAATTTATGTCCTTCATCAGGTGCTTCAGACTCATAATGCCAATTGTTTATTCATCGTCTTTGCTTAATATTTCCCAAAATCAACTCCTGGGTTCTGCCCCTCCCTACAACCACGTTCTCCCGCAGTCTTCCTTCCTGGCTCAGTTAATGGCACCTCCATTCTTCCAGCTGCTTGAGCCAAACATCTTGGGGTTGTTCTTGGCTATTCTTTTTCTCCGACCCATCATTCGATCCACCGGGAAGTTCTCCCCATTGTGTCCCACAGCAGCTCCCCATTTCACTCAAGGCAAGTGCTTACAATGGCCTCTTCGCTTTCACTGCTTCTATCGACTCTCTCCCACTCGCAGGCCAGCCCGTGTCCTCCACGCATGCTCTGACCTCAGGGTCTCTGCGTGGCGCCCTCGCCCCACCTATCATCATCGCTGACTCCTTCACTTCCTTCAAGTGTTTGCTCAGCGAGTCGTCTCTGAGCACACCATTTGAACTGCACTCTCCATTCCCCGGCCCCACTTAATTTTATCCCTAGCATCCACCATCTTCTAGCACACCATAGAATGAATTATTCATTTTATTTATTGTCCATCTTCCCCCCGCCCCACAAAAGTGTGAACTTCCCAAAGGCAGGGACTTTCGGTTTGGTTCACCATTGTCTCCTTAGGGCTGAGAACAGTGCCTGGAACACAGTGGGCACTCAGGAAATGTTTGTTGACTGACTGAATAAAGCAGAAGAGAGGGCATTCAGAAGTGGCTCTGTCTTGTTCCAGAAGAATGTTCTTACCACTACACCACACTGCCCCTTTCCTGCAGAATTAAACTGCTTTGAGACACATGTAATGCCTCTGAGAGACTAAAAGCAAATCTTGGCTCTGCTCCAGGTCACACGGTGCGGCCAGCTGGGGTCTGCGTGTAGGAAGTGATTGTGGCCAGCCTTCACCAGTTAGGCCAGAATAATTTCTCAGGGTGCTTCGTAGGTAAAAATCTGGCCCCCTGCCATGCCGAGACTGGAGAGTGATGGTGTCAGGGCTTCTAGAGCCCTCTCCGAGTGAGACAGGTGTGAGTTCTGACTTGCTCAGTGATTTACAAGGCTTTCTGCGGTTGTTCAGCTTCATTGCTGAGGTGGGGAAACCTGAGCTACACACTTACGCAGTGGTCAGCCTGGGCCTTTCTGCTTGGGCTTTTGACCAACTTGTCCATATTCTGATGCTATATGCAATTTGTTGTAAAAGGAAATCTGGGTAAAGAGGAGTTTGACCACATTTAATTTAATGAGAGTGACATGTAAGTGGATCTTTATTTTAAAGGGATGTTTTAAGAGCTAGAGGCAGCATGGGGCAGGGAAAAGGGCTGCATCTTAGAATTAGAAACCTGAGGCCAGGCTAGTCCTGGCTTTTCGCTAAGCAGTTATATGATGTTGAGCAAATTATTCATTCTGTCTAAATTTCATTTCCTGCTACATAAAGAGGAACATTGTACTAATTAGTGCTGGTAAGCTGGTGTGCATTGGGTTGAATTCAGCCGGTGCATGGTTTGTTTTGGATGTTAATAGTTTTTTAAAATGGAATCTGAATACCTCTAGGTGTGGCTAGAGATCTCCGTTTTACTACAATCTGCACCACTTCCCGTTGTCATACATCTGGCCACCCTCACTCATTTGCATTATCTGCCTGACCTTGAAGGCTGCCAAGCTTCTCTCCCAGGGATGAAAAATCTATCCAATGATTCTAAGAAATATAATTCTGCCTGTAAGTAATGGTAGCCAGTGGATGATGGTGGGGGAGGGGAACAATAGCTTTTGGATTCTAGAATGAAGAAACAGAGTTTACCTGATGAATATCAACTTAGTCTGTAAGACTTTATGCTGGATTAATTCTGTTGCAATGCATCCTTTAAAAATCAGACTTTGCTCTTACAAGGTCTCTAAACTCAGTAGAATCTTTTTCTTTGATATAAAGGAGTTGGAAAGAACTTCCTGCAGAAAGGAGGGCCTGAGCTGATGTAGATATGTCCTCTCCCATGATACATGCATAGAAGCATAGGTAAAGTCTAAACATTAAAAATGAGTTTGAGAGAAAAAGTGTAACTCTCCGTTGGATGCCAGAAATAGGGAATTAAAAACCAGTGCCATGCACATGGGTTGGTGTGGAGGTAGCCCAGGGGAGTTGGGAATAGACACAGGTCCTAAGGGTTGCAGACATGGCCTGGCTCCTGTGCAAAGCAGAGATGCTAGATGGAGACTTCTGTATAAGGCTCAAAGAGGAGCCCTTCTGTTCAAATGATTAAGGAATGCAAGGAGAAATCAAAGTCATTAAAAAAAAAAAAGAACAGTAGAATAAAAGGACTGCATGTTTAAAAAAGAACAGAGCTTTGCTTGATTTAAACAACCTCCTCTGCTACATGAATATTCAAGTTCTCAAACTTCCCTGAGCCAGTACATGAAGAGATGAGTCTTTTTATTCTTTTCTTAATTGACAAATAAAAATTGTATGTATTCGTGGTGTACAACATGATGTTTTGAAATATGTATACATTGTGGAATACAATGTATCCATGCTAAAATTAGCTAATTAATATATGCATTACCTCACATATTTAGCAATTTTTTTTTTGTGGTGAGAACACTTAAAATCTACTCTCTTAGTGATTTTCGAGTATACAATACCTTGTTATTAACTGTAATCATCACACTGTACAGTAGATCTCTTGAACTTATTCCTCCTAACCGAAAATTTGTATCCTTTAACTAACAGCTCCTCAATTCCACCCATGCCCCTCCCATGAGTCTATTTTTTATAGACAATAAAGTGAGTATTGATAATTCAGGTCTTAAGATCTCAGATCCCAAGGAGCTTATCTCAACATTGAACATTTATGAACTGCCTACTTCATGGCAGGCATTGGTAGTCCCTGCCCTCTAGGACTTTCATGACCGTCTGGCCTTCGGAAGTAACATAGTCACGCTGGCGCCTCTGAATAGTCCCTAACACCACCCAGAGGCCCAGGATTGGGCCATGAGAACCTGCCCCATCATGAGAAAGACTGACCACATTTTCCACTCCCAGCCCAGCGTGCTTGTGGCAAAGTCCAAATGGAAACATTACTCTTTTTTTTTAAACAGGAAAATTAAAAAAAAAAAATTCCTAATATCAAGAGCTATTTTTATTGGTGGCAGAGGAAGGGATTTCAGGAAGGTATTCTTAGTATAACTGTTCTCCATGAGTATATGTTGAATTAAATTATAACTCAGTGTTTGTGCTGCCCTATCTGTGCTGTGTTATACCAAGATATTCTAAGACATTTGGGATAAGAGGCTTGGCAGGAACTAAAGGCATTTATAATGGGAAAAACAGAACATTTTCTTTTCATAAGGATGAAATTTCATTGCGTAGTCTCCAAATCAGATTTTATGACATGTGCCCTTTAATTATTCCTGTTCTTTTTTAAGGGGGAGGAGTAAGGATGAGGTATATATATATCTCTCCTTGTTCTACCCTTAGCAAAGATGCCAGCCCCCTTGGAATCAATGACTTTCCTACTTTGAACCCAGACAAGACCACTGTCTCTCACAAGGTATAATACATTTAATAGTAAGATCATTAGATCATTGAAGTTCACCTCTGTAAAGAGAGACACAATATTCCCAGCAGCCCACGGTTCCCCTCATTGGATTCCTCCTTTTTCCTGCAGGGAAGTTGGGGAAAGAGGCAGGTCCTACAGGCTGGAAAGCCCTGAGTCTTGTGGGAATGCACAGGTATCCAGGAATCCAGGATGAAGCCGTTTTATTCATTTCAGCTGCCTTTGTGACCTATGCCAACTGTCCCAGTCTGCGGGATCTGTGTGGGAATGGTGGGGGCGGGGGGAGGGAGGGAAGCACTGGAGGGTTGAAGTCTGTTCCTTTGTCCAGCCTAGGTCTTCCGTATCAAGCCGTAGAGCTATCTTATTTTCGAGACTCCTTAATGACGTGACAATTTTTATTTTCTGATGTGTACAAGTTATCCATTGTTGTTTAAGTCAATGTTATTTTTCTGACCCAGTTAAGACAATTGGGCTTCACATCACTCATTTTAGCCTCTAGCACGTGGAAACCACATTATCACCATGTTTTATGAGGCAGGCCAGCCCTAACCTCCACTCCCCACACCCACCACCTACCTTGACCCCACTGCGTTCTCTCACTCCCCTCCACTTTGTCTGGTTACTGTTTGGAATGGAAGTTAGACTTTGTGAAATGCATTCCTCTCACAGGGCATTAAAATAGAAGTTTCCTTTGCTCCTTGGGCCATATTCAAAGGGGAAACTTTTTAAGTAGCCCTTCTACAGAAGTCACCAAAAAGACAGAAAACAGGAAATTAAATGAATTACCAAGAAAGTCTGCATATGATTCCAATTTTGTTCTTCCAACTAATGAAGATGATATGCCCTGAATATAACACAACATTATTTTAAAACAATAAAATAGCAGTGCAACAGTCACATTTTTGCCTGTAATTGGTTTAGCATCAGAATTCATATTGTAAATATTCTTTTTTTCTCTCAACACTTGGGGGAAAATGACAATTTCTTTCTCTTGGAAAAGAAACTAGCAATTTGTATTTTATTTCTATCACTGGAACAAGCTTTTTAAAAAGTTTTTTGTGACCTTATTGAATAGATTATTTGCCTTTGCTTTTTAGAATAAAATGTACAAAATAGCAAGACCAAATAGAAATTGGGTTTGGACCAAATCACATTGATCCAAACACACTGGAGTTTTTCAAGGCGACAGGCATAAAACAAGCAAACAACAATGATGACAACAACAAAATAATAATAATATCCCAACATAGGTCTCAATTGGAGGAGCTTTGATTTATGGTAAATATAAGCCCCTCAAAGAAGTAGGGAATGATTAAAACCAGCATCCTGGGGTAATTGACAGGTAACTGATTAACTCTTGAGACTTCTGCTCCTGCACAGGGTGTAATACCAGGGGCTACTGAGGGCATCACAGTACTGCCATGGGATTGCAGCCCTTTAGGCACTGGTATCTCTGTCCATTTCATGAGAGAAATCTTTCCTTCAACTATGGAAGCCCACAGCAGTCTGCCCCATGCCTTTTGGAACAAACCCTTTGGTTGCTTTGTGTTATAGGCTGAGAGACGCCCAACACCAACCAGCAAACCAGTGTTTGCGACCAGCAAACACATACCTGCCTCCCAGTCACTGGTTGCATGAACATAGAAGTAGGGGTGGGTAGACAGTTGGCTTCTGCTATAATTTAAGATACATATTACCGAGGATCCCAAGCAGATGTTCTCCAACCTTCCAGCTCTCCTTGTAAAGAGTTGAATCAGTGTTACTCTGGTATGACCAGCCAAAATTAAACATCACCAGTGTCATTAAAGGGCTTTCTGAAAAAGAAGTTAATTTGGTTTTGCCAACACTGATCACCAAATCCTTAACTACAATTGTTTGTTGGGGTCCACCCAATCTATGGTTCTTTCCAATAAGTAGATGTTATTTTTAACTCAAGACTTAATAACTTAAATAATTATGCCTACCAGTTGGAAGGAGAAATGTACAGAGCTTTTCTAAATTATTAAACTAGCACATGTGGTGGAATGCTATATAGTGATGAAAAATGATGCTGTAGGAGAGTATTTATTGATCTATGAAGACGTTCTTGCTATATTTTTGAGTGGAATATACAATAGTAAATACAGTATAACCCAGTTTTTTTAAAAAAAAAAGGTAAATTGTTTATATCCTATAGTTCTATTTCTATTTTAAGCTCCCATTCTGCTGAGTGAAGCAAAATTCATCATTGTCAAATCATGGTTCT
This sequence comes from Indri indri, assembly GCA_004363605.1. NCBI lineage: Eukaryota > Metazoa > Chordata > Mammalia > Primates > Indriidae > Indri > Indri indri. The sequence continues at coordinate 403 of RJWJ010024850.1, read as the reverse complement.
TTTTCATTTCCTAGGATCACATTAAGTTCCAGGGACTTACAGGTCATATTGGCATGAGGCCAGGTTGGGGGACATCTTATCATTCATCTACACAGACATCTGCTGATTTGTCCTCAATTCATTTTGTCTTAATTGTTGTGTTCACAGGTTGGCTTATCACAACCACAATGCTTCTCCAAGTCCAGCTCTCCTTTAGCTACTTCTACACATAGGAAACATTTGAGTGATCCCTTTACCATGCTGAGCTGCACAGAAACTCTGGGATACTGAGTTAGGCCCATTTTCCCAGACACTCCATGAAGACATCTCTCCTCTACTTGTCTGGCACTAGGTTTGTCTCCTCCCTGGAATACATGGAGAAAAAGATACCAGGTCCTCTCTGATCCTCCCAAACTTATCTGAT
>RJWJ010024849.1:0-24480 GCA_004363605.1 Indri indri | reverse complement strand
TTTTTTTTTTTTTTTTTGAGACAGAGTCTCGCTTTGTCACCTGGGCTACAGTGCCGTGGTGTCAGCGTAGCTCACAGCAACCTCAAACTCCTGGGCTCAAGCGATCCTCCTGCCTCAGCCTCCCGAGTAGCTGGGACTACAGGCATACGCCATCATGCCTGGCTAATTTTTTCTATATGTTTTTAGTTGTCCAGCCAATTTATTTCTATTTTTAGTAGAGACGGGGTCTCGCTCTTGTTCAGGCTGGTCTTGAACTCCTGAGCTCAAATGATCCTCCCACCTCGGCCTCCCAGAGTGCTAGGATTACAGGCGTGAGCCATCGTGCCCGGCCAGATTTTTTTTAAAGTTAAATCCCTTTCAAAGTTAAGTGACTGTTTAAACAAAAATAATGATAATGTATTTTGGGGTTTATAACACATGTAGAAATAAAATGTATGATACCACATAACCACCGTACAATAAATGTAATGCATCTGAGTCATCCCGAAACCACCCCATTGCCACCACCCCAGTCCGTGGAAAAATTGTCTTCCATGAAACCAGTCCCTGGTGCCAAAAAGGTCGGGGACTGCTGATCTACAAAATATGTACACCTAACATCACAGTTAATGGTAAAATATTGAATGCTTTCTCCCTAAAATTGGAAATAAGGCAAGGATGTGTGCTCTTCTCACTGCTGTTCAGCATTGTACTGGAAGTTTTACCCAGTGCAGTGAGGCAAGGAAAAAAATTAAAGGCATCCAGTTTTGTAAAAGATGAAATAAAATTCTCTTTATTTGCAAAGGTCTTGATCATCTACATGGAAAATCCTATGGAATCTACTAAAATCCTATGGAATCTACTAGAATAAATGAGTATAGCAAATTTGTAGGATATAAGATCAATATACAAAAATTAACTATCTTTCTACATACCAGCAATGAACAATCAGAAATTGAAATGTATAACAACAGTATCATTTATAATGCTATCAAAAAGTAGAAAATACTTAGAAATAAATCTGACAAAAGGTATGGGAGACCTATACAGTAAAAATCACAAAACACTGCTAAGAGAAATTAAGGAACTTAATAAATTTTAAAATACACCATGTTCACGGATCGGAAGACTCACTATTGTTAAGATATCATCCCCAAATTCATCTCTAGATGCGGGGCAATTCCAGTCAAAATTTCAGCAGGCTTTTTTATAGAAATTGACAAGCTGATTCTGAAATTCACATGGAAATGCCAAGTACCTAGAATAGTCAAACAACTTAGAAAAAAGTTTGGAGGATGCACAGTACCTAACTTCAAAATTTATTACAAAGCCACACCAATCAAGACAGTATGGTATTGACATCAAAATAGAACATTTTAGCAATGGAACAGAATAGAGAATTCAGAAGTAGACTCATACATCGTCAAAAATTGATTTTTGACAAAGGTTGAAAGGCAATTCAGAGGAAAAAGGATATTCTTTTCACCAGATCCTACTGGACATCCATATGCCCAAAAAATGAATTTTGATTTATACCTTGTATATATAAGAACTCAAAATGGTTCATAAAATTAAGTATAAAACCTAGAACTGTAAGACTTTTAGAAGAAACCATAGGAGAAAAATCTTTGTGATTTTGAGTTAGGCAAAGATTTCATAAATAAGACACCAAAAGCACAATCCATTTTAAAAATTGATAAATTGAACATTTTAAAAATTAAGAAGTTCTGTCCTTTGAAAGACTTAATAGAGTGAAAAGACAAGACATATTATGGAAGACAACATTATAAAAGCAAAGAATGGATAAAATTGGGATAGCTGTTGGCCCTGAGAATAGGGAATAGGGTTTGGGATACAGAGGGGCACAGGATATCCAAAGTAATGGTAACATTCTTTGCCTTAAACTGGATTATGGGTACATGATTGTTCATTCTATCATTATTTTAAAACTGAAAAATAAGAAAAATAAAACTGCTTAAAATATATTTACATGCCATATACATCACCCATTTAAAGTGTACCATTAAATGGTTTCTACTATATTCAGAGTTGTACAACCATCACCACAACCAATCTTAGAACATCTTAGCTGTGCATGGTGGCTCATACCTGTAGTCCCAGCACTTTGGGAGGTTGAGGCAAGAGGATTGCTTGAAGCCAGGAGTTCCAGACCAGCCTGGGCAACATAGCGAGACCTCATCTCTATAAAATAAATAAATAAATAAATTTTTAGAACATTTTCTTCACCCCCAAGAGAAACTTTAAACTCATTAGCATCCTCTCCCCTATCCCTAGGCAACCACTATAATCTGCTTTTTGTCTCTGTAGATTTACCTATTCTGGACATTTCCTATAAATAAAATCAAACAATATGTGGTCTTTTGTGACTGGCTTCTTTCACTTAACATGCTGTTTTCAAGGTTCATACATGCTGTAGCATTTATAAGTCCTTTGAATTGTGTAATAATGTTCCATTGTATGGCTCCACATTTTATTTATCGATTCATAAGATGATGGACATTGGGTTGTTTGCGTATTTATAATATCTTCCATGTATTTTGTAAATGGTTTTTTATACCCACTTAAAACCAAAATGTCATAAAAATGATACAAGCAAAATATTCTGGGGTTACCAAGAAGCTTCCCCTCAAGTCTGGCAGATGGCAGCAGGGAGGGCTGCATGGAGAGGTGGCATTTGCTATATGGATGGGTGCAGCGTTCAAGGTGGACTTGGGGGGTATGAAAGCTGGGTGATGGCCAGGCTAGGTGAAAAGTATGAGCCATGTGGGGATGAAGGAAAAAAGGAAGATGACCCAGCTCAAACCTAGAGGTCCAGGCAGGAGGTAGTAAGGGAGACAGGCAGGAGATCAGGAGAGGAAACAAAAGCAAATACTGCTTGTTTGTGCTGCCACTTTGTGCCACAGTCAGAGAGGCAGCCCCAGTAAGCTCTCCTCTCTCCCACAGATTTGGTGCCGGCCAAAAGAGCACATTTCAATTTTTTTTTTTTTTTTTTTGAGACAGAGTCTCACTCTCTTGCTTGGGCTAGAGTGCCATGGCATCAGCCTAGCTCACAGCAACCTCAAGCTCCTGGGCTCAAACGATCCTACTGCCTCAGCCTCCCGGGTAGCTGGGACTACAGGCACGTGCCACCATGCCCGGCTAATTTTTTCTATTTTTAGTTATTTGGCTAATTTCTTTCTATTTATAGTAGAGACGGAGTCTCGCTCTTGCTCAGGCTGGTCTCGAACTCCTAAGCTCAAACAATCCACCCGCCTCGGCCTCCCAGAGGGCTAGGATTACAGGCGTGAGCCACCGTGCCCGGCCCACATTTTGATTTTAAAGCCCTTGATTTTCCATCACCTGCTTTACCTTTCAAGGTTCTGGAGGATACAGGTAGATATGAGACCAAATGCTTCCTCCAGCCTTAGCCAAGTCACTGAGCCTTTCAGCTCCAGTCTCATCTCTAAAACGGGTAATAACACATTCCTTACATGAGTGTTGTCAGGCTTGGCAGTAATATATAGAACACATGTGATCAGCACAGTACATGGCATCCTGTGAACACTTAGAAGGCGAGGAGGCTGCTGCTATTGTTGCAGTCACCGTCATCTGTGAGTATACTTTCTGCTGGCTCAGGGAGACTGAGCTTGTCCCAGGGCCTGTTACCTCCCACTTCCTGCTGTCAGACTTTAAAACCTGCCATTTGAAAGCCCAAAGAGATTTACTAGCTATACTAAATCTGTAAGGATTAACTCCAGTTCCAGGCAGTGTGTAGAAACTAATGAGTATTACACCTTGACTGAAATTTTAATATGTGATTATACTGTTCACATTGAATGTAATCATTGATACCTTTGGATTAAAATCTGTCATCTTGTTAGTTTTCTGATGGTTCCATCTACTCTTTGTTTCTGGTCCTACCTTTCTGCTTGCTTTTGGATTATTTTCATGATTATTATTTGAGTACTTTTAGATTCACTATTGGCTTATCATTTATACCTCTTTTTTTTTCTTTTTTTTCTTCTTCATTATTTTTTTAGAGGACCATGTCCTGGAGCCATGCCCAAGAAGCCTTGAACAAGTGGACTCCTATGCCCCTTTTTAAAAAAATGTTTAGGCCAGGTGTAGTGGCTCACACCTGTAATCCTAGCACTCTGGGAGGCTGAGGTGGGAGGATCACTTGAGCTCAGGAGTTCAAGACCAGCCTGAGCATGAGTGAGACCTCATCTCTACTACAAGTAGAAAATTAGCCAGGTGTGTTGGTGTGTGCCTGCAGTCCTAGCTACCTGGGAGACTGAAGCAGGAGGATCGCTTGAGCCCAGGAGTTTGAGGTTGCTGTGAGCTAAGCTGATACCACAGCACTGTAGCCTGGGTGACAGCGTGAGACTCAGTCTCAAAAAAAAAAAAAATGTTTAGTGGCTACTCTAGGGTTTACAATATATGTCTCTAACTATAGTCTACCTTCAAACAATATTTACCACTCCATATACAGTATAAGAATCTTACAACCATGTATTTCTATCTTAGTCTGCTCAGGCTGCCATAACAAAATACCATAGAATGGGTGGCTTAAACATCAGGAATTTATTTCTCACAGTTCTAGAGGCTGGCAAGATCAAGGCGCCAGTCAGTTCAGCCGTTTCTGAACTGTGCTTTCTTCCTGGCTGGCAGAGAGCCACCTTCTTTCTTGCCATCTGACCTCTTATTTGTATGTACCTGGGGCGGGGGGAGGAGAGAGAGAATAAAACTCTCTGGTGTCTGGCACTGATTTCATCATGAAGGCCCCACCCTTATGACCTCATCTAACCCTAATCACCTCCCAAAGGCCCCGTGTCAATACACCGTCACAACAGGGTGAAGGCTTCAACATGTGAATTTTGGAGGAACACAAACATTCAGTCCATAACAACTTACTTATTCCTCCACCCCAAATTTCTATGATATTTCATGTTTTATTCCACATACACTATAAATGTACAACACATTACTATTTTTGCTTTAGACATTTATCTTTTAGAATAATTTAGAACATTTTCTCATAGTCTTCTATTTACCTATATTTATCATTTTAACCATTTCCAAAGATCTTCATTTCTTTGTGTAAATCCAAGTTTCTATCAGGTATCATATTTTTTCTGTCTGAGGAACCTCCTTTAACATTTGTTGTAGTGTGGACTTAGAATCTTCTCCATTGTTTGTATTAAGTTATTTATTTATCTTTCTTTTTGGAGATTTATTTTCACTGGGTATAAAGTTGTAAGTTGACAAGTTTTTTCTCCCTTTCATCACTCTAGGGATGTCAATACATTGTCTTCTGACTTGATGGTTTCTGATCATGATCTGCCATAATGCTTTTTATTTGTTCCTCTGTCTATCATGTGCCTTTTCCCCTCTGGTTGCCTGTAAGATTGTCTTTCTCTTTCATTTTTAGCAGTTTGACTATGATGTATCTAGCTGGTATTTTAAAAGCATATTTTGGGTTCTCAAATCTTGGATATGTGTTTTAATGTCTTCTGTTATTTTTGGAAAAGTCTCAGCCATTATCTTTTCAAATATGTTTGCTTCCTTGTTCTCTCTCTCTTCTGGGATTCTAATTACATGCATGTCAATCTGTTTGATATTGATGCACAGTTCTTGGATGCTCTTCAGTTTTATTTTTGTTTTTCATTCATTTTTCCCTTTGTGTTTCAGTTTGAGTAATTTTTATTGACCTATTTTCAAGTTCACTGACCTTTCCTCAGCTGATTTGAGTCTACTGATGAGCATATCACAAGAATTTTTATCTCAGTTATTGTATTTTTTTCAGAAACAGTGTCTCACTCTGTCACCCAAGCTGGAGTGCAGTGGTGCAATCATAGCTCATTACAGTCTCCAACTCCTGGGCTTGGGCAATCTTCCTGCCTCAGCCTCCTGAGTAGCTGAGACTACAGGCGCGCACTGCCATGCCTGGCTAATTTTGTTTTTTCTTAATTTTTTTGTAGACATGGGGTCTTCACGACGTTGCCCAGGCTGGTCTTGGACTTCTGGCCTCAAGCAATCCTCCCCGCTTGGCCTCCCAAAGTTCTGAGATTATAGGCATGAGCCACTGTACCCAGCTGTCACTGTGTTTTTTATGTCTAGCATTTCCATTTGACTCTTATAGTTTCTATCTCTCTGCTGAAATTCCCTATCAGATCATACATGTTGTTCTAACATATACTCTTAGTCTGATTCTGTTATCCCAACAGCTGGTTTTTGTGCTCTTTTTTCCTTCTCTTTTGGGTATCTCATAAGTTTTCATTGAATGCCAATCATCATTCATAGGATGGTAGAGATGGAATATTGTGTGTCTAGAAATGTAGCCTCTTCTGCTAGGCTATTAATGTGTAAACCTGAGTCAGTCTAGTCCGAAGTTGGGGCTGGGTTTGGATTTTGTTGTTACCATGGTTACTGCAGGTGCCTGACCAGATTCAAATTTCTCTGGCATTTCTTTGTGCTTAGGGTGTGGCTCTCAGTCTTCCATATGTGCCTGTCAGAGTCTCCCTCCTGCTCTTGCCTCTACCCTACTAGGATGTTGCAGTTGCTTGGTATTGAGTGCTTGCCAGCCTCAGGGGCGGGCAGCAGGCAAGAGGATGCTGTTGTCCTAGTCCAGTCTCAGTCCAGGTAGGTGCTATATCCCAGGGTCTCAGTGATTCTGCCTTCTCCCTAGATGTCGGAGACTTCTTATTGTGTGGGCCTTGATCCTTCCCTGCCCCTCCATCATCTTTTCTCTTTCACCTGTGCCTTAGGGATGACAAGTCTGCTTTCCTTCCCCCAGTGACTTATGACTTTTGTTCCATTGAGGAGAAGGGTCCAGGCAGGTGTTTGTCCTCCCCTCTTTCAGACCTGAGCCACCAGGGAGGCTTTCTCTGGTTCTGTCCCTAGTCTTTCTCAGGAGCAGTCATAGGAGGTCCTTGGAGGGAGCCCTTGTGTCTGTGGCTCCCAGGAGTTCTTTAGCAATTTATTAAAGGATTCTAATTACCACTTGTGTGATGGCCCATCTTCTTTCTTCAGCCATGGGTGAGTCAGTGCACTTGTCTCAGTTCATCTCTCCATGGAGGCACCTTTCATTAGGTTTCAGGTTAGACAGTTGCCATGTAACCTTAGCTCTGTGATGGGTTCAACAAAAGTAAGGATTTTGTAGATTTTGATGCTCTTTCCAGCTTTCTACCTCCTGGGGGAAGCAAGTTAATATATAATTAATAATAATAATAACATAACATTTTATATAATATATAATATGATAATAAAAGGGATACAGGATATGCAAGTGAATTGTTCAGTGCAGCCACATGGTGTTGCATGCCAAGTTGGGGGTTGTGTGCTTTTGTTGGTCGTGGTGAGGAGCCATTCAGTGCCTATGACTGACCAGGTAGTGTTGAGGATGAGAATAATATTGACTGGGTTGACAACAGTATGCTGTAGGGTGGTAGTCTGGTGACAGAAACAAGGGCTTGGATGCTGGTGTGGGAAAAGAGGGAGATAAGGAGTCAGAAGAGAGAGGCAAATTCTGAAGGCCCACCAGCTACAGGAGGAGGGGCTTGTTCTAGGAGAAGGGAAGAGGTTCCTTCCAGATGGAGAGGTCTGGCAGAGCACAGAGGACCCTGAGCCCTGGAGAGAGTGGGATGTTTCCATGTTGAGAGGAAAGCTGAAACTTGCAGTGGGTGTGGTGAAGTAAGTTAATCAGGCCTGGAATGGGACCCCAGCCTTGTCACCACCACCATGGGAGCCCCTTGCCCTCAGTATTATTTCTGGACAGTATCCTTGAGGAAGTCTTCCCACCCCCACACCTGCTTTCCCAGATGAACCTTCACTGAGGGCTTGCAGCAGTCTGTGCCACTTCCATCCTTTTGCAAGAAGTGTTAGCATTTGGTATGTCCTAGTCTCTGCAAGGTACCCATTCCTTGGATGTCAAAAGACATCACAGATCAAATCAAGCACATGTTTTATTTATTGGCCATCTTTGCTCAAATCTTTCTCCAAACACTTCAGTCATAAAACACTTCATGGATATTCCTATCCATCTTATAAGGTCCCTTGTCATTTTGGATGGACCTCTTAGATTCTGAGTCTCTTATTTTTCAAGTGTGTTATTGGAGTTTGAGGAGGCCCATTATATACCACCTGTCTTCCCAAAGCAAGTTCTGAACCAATTAAAAAGTAAAGCTTATATTTCAGTAAAGCTGCTACCAATCACACATACACACAAAGGCTGATGGGACATGAAAAGGTCATTTACAGATTAAGCACAACTGGAAAATGTGATTTATTGTCACTCAAATGTGCTTCCCAATACAGAACCCCAAAATAAGACAGACTTGCCACCAGGTTCAAGCAGTGAGGAACTACCATATGCTCCCCCATATTGGGAGCCTGCCTCTCTAGGTCTTTGAACATGTGGGAGCAGACCAGAATGTAGGCTCACGAGAGCCAGGCTAGTCCCCCTGAAGTAGCTGAGCTGTGACTGCTCAGTTCTTACCCAAACTAACCAAATAAGTTAGTCCACCTCCCCCGCAGATAGAGAATGGGAAAGAAACAATCCCCCCCACACGCACACGCATGATTTGATGCTGTCCTAGCCAATGATCTCTTGTTGTCTCTGAGCCAGAGTCTGCTAAATCTGCACTCTCCCACAGGGGTTGTTGACCCCACTGGCACCTGCCACAGACCCTGGGTGTATCCTTCAACAATAGAAAAAAAAGAGTTCCCTTCTTGGATCTTTCTCTGCCGTGGGGCTTCTCATCCTGGAATGTTACTTGAGTATGACAGTTCATTCAGGGAAGTCCCCAGCAGGGGCTTCAGAGGGGAAGCATTGAGGGTAGGGCTGGTGTCCTGAGCCCCAGGGCTGAGATTGGGCCCCACAAGGGGCCACTGTGCACCCTGGAGCCTGTGGCACTGGAGGCCTGGCTGTCAGCTTCTGCTATAGGAGAGGCCATGGCCCTTTTGCCCTCAGGAAACAGAGGGGCCTAACACATCCTATTGCCATGTGGATTCAGCCTCTTCCTCCTCTGCCTTGAGGTGGGACCAGATTCACATATTGAGTGTCCTTGATGGAGTGAGCTCCCTAAGCATACCCTGTCCTCTCGAAACAGCACCTGTCCCCATGTGAAGTCTTGATCTGAGTGGCATTTTGTCATTTCAATGGCTCAGTGTACAAGATTTAAAACTATTGTCTTCCCCCACTCACATAGACCCCTTGACTTATTCCAGAAACATCTCCACCCCACCTTTCCCACCATCTGTGCTCCCGTCCCCACAGGCCCCATCTCTGGCCTGAACCTGGCAGCAGATTCCCATCACATTCCGCTGTGCCTCCAGTCTTGCCCTTCCCACCCCTTCCCCTGCTAGTGCATTCTCCACTAGAAATTATCCTCCATAAAGAGGTCACAGCACCCCCATGTACAAGTTTATTAGCCCCTGGACAGCACCCCCCAAACCGTTCACAAGAGCTCATTCGTCCCTGCCTGCCCGTGTGCTGCTGTCTGCCCTGAGGGGCTCCTGCAGTCACAGTGTGGTCCTACACTTATTCCTGCTCCACATGGCCTCTGGATGCTCGGTCTACATGAGGACTCTGGGGAGGGCAGGGCTCAGGCAGCACTGGGCTGTCTCCCTGTTGCTGTGTGCACTCCGTGCAGGGGTATGACCTCAGACTGGATTTACACCTTTCTCTTAAACCTCGCTATTAGCCTTGGCACGTTCCTGTTTGGAAATATGTCTTCTGAGTCCTAGTTGTTTGACACGGTTGTGGCGGTTCAGTCCCTCTCCAGCTCACACGGCCATGTATGTTCGGGGACTGCATCTTCATCAGCAAAACCAGTTTCAGGGTTGCACTTGCTCTTCAGTTTTGAGTAGTGTTAACCTTTTCATTTTGGATTTCTTGTTTCAGAATATGAAACCAAGGGAGAAAAGCAAAATGCAGACTCGAGTCTGAAGCCATTAATTTCAGAGGAGATAACAGTGATTCTGGGGAAAACCTCCTTGGGGAGGATCGATCAAGAAAACAATGAAACAGAGCAAAACTTCTGTCTGAATTCAAACCCTACTTGCCACGCTGAAGTTCAGGCCTTAAGCCAGACGGTGCCACTCACTCAGCATCAGGCCGTTCCTAGTGGAGAGAGACCCTACATGTGTATCGAGTGTGGGAAGTGCTTCGGTCGGAGCTCCCATCTCCTTCAGCATCAGCGTATCCACACTGGAGAGAAGCCCTATGTATGCGGCGTATGCGGGAAGGCATTTAGCCAGAGCTCAGTCCTTAGCAAACACAGGAGAATTCACACAGGTGAGAAGCCCTACGAGTGTAACGAGTGCGGAAAAGCCTTCAGAGTGAGCTCAGATCTTGCTCAGCATCACAAGATACACACGGGAGAGAAGCCTCACGAATGCCTCGAGTGTCGGAAAGCCTTCACTCAGCTCTCTCACCTCATTCAGCACCAGCGGATCCACACGGGAGAAAGGCCGTATGTGTGTCCTTTGTGCGGGAAAGCCTTCAACCACAGCACCGTCCTGCGGAGCCACCAGAGGGTGCACACAGGGGAGAAGCCTCACGGGTGCACCGAGTGTGGGAAAACCTTCAGTGTGAAGAGGACGCTTCTGCAGCACCAGAGGGTCCACACGGGGGAGAAGCCGTATGCGTGCAGCGAGTGCGGGAAGGCCTTCAGCGACCGCTCGGTCCTCATCCAGCACCACAACGTGCACACCGGGGAGAAGCCCTACGAGTGCGGCGAGTGCGGGAAGACCTTCAGCCACCGCTCCACCCTGATGAACCACGAGCGGATCCACACGGAGGAGAAGCCCTACGCGTGCTACGAGTGCGGGAAGGCCTTCGTTCAGCACTCACACCTGATCCAGCACCAGAGGGTCCACACTGGGGAGAAGCCCTACGTGTGCGGCGAGTGCGGGCACGCCTTCAGCGCGCGCCGGTCTCTGATCCAGCACGAGAGAATCCACACGGGCGAGAAGCCCTTCCAGTGCACGGAGTGTGGCAAAGCCTTCAGCCTGAAAGCGACTCTGATTGTGCACCTGAGGACCCACACGGGCGAGAAGCCCTACGAGTGCAACAGCTGCGGGAAGGCCTTCAGCCAGTACTCAGTGCTCATCCAGCACCAGCGGATCCACACGGGCGAGAAGCCCTACGAGTGCGGCGAGTGCGGGCGCGCCTTCAACCAGCACGGGCACCTGATCCAGCACCAGAAAGTGCACAGGAAGCTGTGACCCGCGATCGACACAGAATCCACCCTCTCAGAAACTGCACATGGAACCACAGGCAGCCTCCAGCCCAGGGGAAGCGCCTTTGCCCTCTACAGGAGGCCCTTCTGTGGTGAGTCAGTGTCACCAAGTAACTCAAAAGAGAAGCACTGGGCATGTTCTTCCCATGGAAAAACTTCAGAGAATGCCTGTTTGATTTAACTCAACATGTTGAGGATATATTGGAGAACAATCATACAATTACAGTGAATCTTGGTAAAGACAGCCATATTTCCCTAATATTACATAGTTTATTTGAAGTAAGTAAGGGAAGTTAAGGCGTAAGAACTAGTGTCCCAATAAAACTTTTTTATATTTGAGGTAAAATTCTTTTTCCTAGGATACTACATGCCTTTCCTAAATACAATTAATTATTCTAATTATTGCACTTAGAATGTTGACTATTTTCAGTATTATGTTAAAACACTAAAGTGCTGTGTGGATGAAGTGATGTAAAAAGAGATTGTCATCAAGTGTCACGTAAAATGGCTGAAAATCCTAACTATGTGGAAACACCAGTTTTGTAGGAAGTAAAGGAGGAAGTCTAAAGATATGTTAGTGAGAAATGATGTAAATTTAGAAAGTTTTTTTGTTTTTTGTTTTTTTGAGACAGAGGCTCAGTCTGTTGCCCTGGCTAGAGTATGGTGGTGTCATCATAGCTCACTGCAGCCTCAAACTCTTGGGCTCAAAGGATCGTCCTGCCTCAATCTCCCGAGTGTGCGCCACCACACCTGGCTAATTTTTTTCTATTTTTAGTAGAGACGGGGTCTCGCTCTTGCTCAGGCTGGTCTCGAACTCCTGACCTCAAGTGATCCTCCTGCCTCAGTCTCCCAGAGTGCTAGGATAACAGGTGTGAGCCACTACACCCAGCCTAGAAAACCCTTTGGTGCTTTAACTTTATTCAACATCAGAAGGAGTGTCCTAACTCTTTAGAAAAATTCAACCTTAAAAATGAGTATTTTACTGAAAACCTGCCCTTATAACCTACAGACCCTGTGCCCCAGAGACTGTAGGATGTCTCAGATCTGTAGATCCCACACAGGCCTAGGAGGGAAGCTCACACTCAGAGCAGACCTCATAGCTACTACACACAACTGGGTGCCTCTTAACACGTATGATTTTTTTTCATTTTCTAGTCACCATATTTGTTAAAAGTATTTTCTTTTAATACTTCTTTGGTGCTTGCGTGTGTGTGTGTGTGTGTGTGTGTGTGTGTGTAGACAAGTTCTTGCTCTGTCACCCTGGCCAGAGCGCAGGGGTGGGATTCAAGCGATCCTCCCACTGCAGCCTCCTAAAGTGCTGGGATTACAGGTGCGAGGCACTATGCCTGGCCTGGTGCATATTTTTACAACATAAAGTTCTCAAATTCAGATACCTCTTTTTGACTGTCTCTAATATTTCTGTCCCTATATTTGAGGGTTTTTTTTTCATTTTTTTTTTTTTTACTCCTGGTTCAAGAGAATCTAGTATCAATTGCATATTACTGTGATGAATCTGGTTTATTCATAATTAAAAATTTGTATTTAACTTGTTCAAAATTATTTGTTCTAAGTTCTACAGTTCTTGAAGGTAAATTTGTATCAGAGTCATATCTAATATCATCCAGTTGCAAAGGAAACACGTTGTATGAGGTTCAAGCAACTTCAAATCCTCCTAAACACATTAAGTGCCTGAGAGAAAGGAAGGTTCTCTCCACCCACCCCATCCTAATGTCTATCAACTTCTTGGGGAAAAACAGGCACTAGGGCATTGATCCTTAAGTCCACATCAATACACCATGATGTAGATAAAAGCATCTCCCCATTTCTGTGTAGACACTGGTCCGAGGAACTGATAACACTAACGTATTAACTTCAGAGAAGAACTGGTCACTGATGTGTTGAGAAAGGAGCTGGGATCACTGCTGTTTCATTAAATACTTCAGAGCAGCTGAAATGACTGAAGTGAAACTCCAGAGGAACTAGTATCACTGAAGTGTTAATCCAGAAAGAAAACGAGACAATTGTGGTGGTACTTCAGAGGATCTGAGGTGTTTCATCAGAGAGGAGACGAGATCACGGGGTGTTACTTCTGAAAAGGGACTGACATCACTAAAATGTACTTCAGAGTAGCTATGACCACTGAGGTTTACTTCAGAGGAGCTGAAATAACCAAAGTGGGATTACCAAGCTGTCACTAGAGATTAGATCACTGAGGTCATTCTTCAGAGAGAGGTTGAGATTATTGAACATGATACTTCAGAGAGGTTACTTCAGAGAAGAGCTGGGATCACTGAGATATTACTTCAGGATGGAGCTGAGGTCACTGAGGTGATACTTCAGAGAAGTTGAGGTCACTGGAGTGAAAGTCCAAAAAGCTGAGATCACTGGGATGTTACTTCAGAGACAAAATGTTATCTCATAAATTCCCCATGAAGGAAAGCTACCAACTCTTGCCGGTTGAGTCCACAGCTCACTCAGTGGCATCTGCTCAGAGCTCACTACTACTTAGGCCACAATTTCTAATCATGTTTGAAAGTTAGAGACAAAGTCATGTTCCAATCAAGGTGAGAATAAGAATTCAATTAAACTCAATATACAGGAATATTTGTTTAGAAAGATTATATGTATCACAGCATTCGTTACACAGTACAAGTTGTTCTGGATTGCTAAATCTTCCAATAACCTAAGATTTTCAGGCAAATCTTTCCAAAATGTATAGTTTGCTTTCCTGCTTTCTTTAAATGCCTGTTCTTGCTGTGTAAGGCTGCCATTGCTTCACCAATGGGCATGCAAGCCCAGGTGTTCCTGGAGCCAGGAAGTGGGCGTCAATGCCCCTCTTCCTGGAGAGGATTCCCAGGCTATGTATTCTTGCCACTCACTTCCTTCTCTCCAAGGAGCAGGAAGGCAGCACATGACCTACTGGAACAAATGAGCTGCCTGCCTTTTGGGACATGACATCGGAGGCCAAAATGACCTTTGGGGCCCCCTTCATGCTGATAATAGCCTTTTCAGCCATTAGTACCTGCCTCTGACTTGTCAACAGCATTCCACATTTATTTTGGATTTTTAATTTTATTCAGAAGTCTCTATATTTATGTATTTAAATATTTCTCTTTACATTATTTCTCCTAATAGCTACTAAGAATTTGAAACTTAGTTCTCTTCAAATTTTCTATTATTTTAGAAAACATTTAATTCAACCTGGAATTTATTTCTGTGTACTGTATATAATCTGATACTTTCCAATAAAGGCAATAACTGGAACAAATGTTTGGAGTGAAGGAAGATCAATAACTTTCATGTAAACTTCTCCTACAAATCAGTGATTATAGGACATGAGCAGGCAATTCCCAATCAGGGAAAATAAAACCATTGAATCCTGGAAAAGGCTCAAGTGTGCCAATTCTAAAACAAACAAAACCATGCCATCCCCTAATCAATTAGTAAAGATTATCCTGCAATGACCAGGCTGTGAGAGTATGGAAACATGGGTGCTTTCATGCACTGCTGATCACTGTCAATTAATACAATCTTTCCTCATGTAACATGCAAACTTTACCAAACAAAATTAGAAAGTAGAAAGCTATAGCTACACATAACTTTTCCCTGGAATTTCTCTGGGCCAGAAAGTGGTTTCTGCTGTGCCTAGCCTGTGTCAGGTGTGAGGAGTCAGTGGTGGGACCCATCCCATCCCTGGAGGAAGATGACAGCACACCAGGACTTGGCTTGGCAGGTGCAGGTTTTTCCATGCAAAAGCCGTTGACTTTTCCTACACCTAACACAACACCTCAACAGGACTATTACAAGGATACCAGAGACTATACATAGCAATACACAATAGCATCAAAGTGAGTTATAGATTGGAAAAAACAGGATAACCATTTAACAAAACCAGAACATTCATTTGTATATTCTTTGATTAAGTATATTATTTTCCCCCTTTTGTACCCATATTTATTAGAGCCTTTTTCATGAAAAGGAATTTTGGCTAGAGCTGATTGTAAATGGTTTTAGAGAAGAATTTAAAATAACTGGAAGATAAAAATTTAGAATAGTCATGGTTAAAGTTTGATAAAAGTTCCCAATTGATGAGGAATTTTGGTTATTTCTATTACATGTAGTATTTTAAGATAATAACCAAAATCATGATGGACCGTATTATATATCAGCATCATCAGACTTTTATAAATTTCATATATTTAGAATACTCACATTAGTAATAGTCATACAAATATAACTTTAGAGGCCGGGCGCGGTGGCTCACGCCTGTAATCCTAGCACTCTGGGAGGCCAAAGGCAGGAGGATCACTTGAGGCCAGGAGTTTGAAACCAGCCTAATCAACAGGTGAGATCCCATCTCTATAAAAAATAGAAAAAATTAGGCAGCTGTGGTGGTGCATGCATCTGTAGTCCCAGCTTGCTTGGGAGACTGAGGCAGGAGGATCATTTGAGCCCAGGAATTTGAGGTTGCAGTGAGCTATAATGATGCCATGACACTGCATTCTAGCCTGGGTGACAGACCATGACTCTGTCTAAAAAAAAAAGAAGTCAAATGTATAAAACATTTGATTAAAACAGAATCACAGGTCACTGAAAAATAATAGTTATTCATTTAACCAGAGTGATAAATAAAAGACTTTAACAGTAATATAAAAAGTTAAACCTTAACCTTTTAAAGCTCAGTTTCCTAAGTAATGAAAAACCTAATACAGGCAATACAGAAAATTATCTTGATAAAACATAAAATTCTTGGCTGGTGCAGTGGCTCACACCTATAATCCTAGTACTCTGGGAGGCCGAGGCAGGAGGATCACTTGAGGTCAGGAGTTCAAAACCAGCCTGAGCAATATAGCAAGACCCTGTCTCTACAAAAGATACAAAAATTAGCTGGGCATGGTGGCACACACCCATAGTCCCAGCTACTTAGGAGGCTGAGGCAGCAGGATCACTCGAGTCCAGGAGTTTAAAGGTTGCAGTGAGCTACGATGACACACTATAGCTGGGGTGACAGAGGGGGACTTTGTCTCAAAAAATAAAACAAAACAAAAAAACCCATGAAATTCTTATTTCTTAGGCCAATTACCAAAAAGGTAAAGAAAAATCTTCTGCAGTGTGACTGTTTCATTATAACAGTTTTTCTTAATTGGAAATGACCCAGACATTCAATGAGTATTTATTATTTAATTTTACATGACTTTTAAGATTTCAAAAATACATTAAAAGTTTATTTATAAGCATTTATCCCATTACATTTACCTAATTTATTTTCAAAAGTTTACCTAGATTACCTATGAGAACTGAAATCTATGAGGACTGAGATATTAGACAAACCTTGTCATCATTTTGACTTATTTCCTTAGTAACCAATTTTATATTGTGGATATCAGGTGTTTACCTAAGTAAGAACTTTAAAGTTAAAAACATAGGTATTTTACCAATATCTCAGAAGATACAGCTGTTTTCATTAAGCCAACAATATTAAATTAGTCTTACTTATCAAAAATTACACAAAGATCATTCTGTTTTAGGCTGAATTCATAGTTTTATAACCTTCATTCCAAACCCTGACAGCTTAAAATATCTGTAGATATTTTAACACAAGATTAGAGACAGCAGAGACAAATATAAAACTATCTGACCATTAAACCCAGGCAAAAATGCATGCTGACAATTCTGAAGACATTTATATTTTTGACTAATAATTTGAAAGCCAGCTTATTTATTAAAGATTTACTTAGGTCATGTGAACACAGAAAATATTTGCACTTACTAATTTATGAGTGTTCCTTTATTTATAAGTCAATTTGGTACCATGTAGACACAACATATACTACATATTACATGTACATACACATAAATACATTTAAACACAAATACACAAAGATCTTATAGCTTTCATTTTAGAATTTTAGTCTTAAGATAGTAATACAAACTCACCAGTTTATAAAAGGCAGTTGGATCCAAATTATATTTCTGACAAAATTGGGACCTGTTTATATGACTAAACTTTATTTTTCCTGATGGGTAATCTAATGAAGACTATGGATCAAAATTATGAGTAAAGCAGTTTCCATAGCAGTTTGATTTTTAAGAAAACACCCTTTTATCCTTCTAAATGTTTATATTTTAGCTAGAACTGGCTGAATTACATAAGAAAAACACAATCTCCAAGTAGCCTTGAATTAGTAATACCATAGAAGGGAGTTTTATCTCAATACCAGTAAAAAAAAGTCAGCAGATTTAAAGTAGGCAGAAAAAAATACAGAGAGAGAACTTAGAAGACTCTGCATGTTAATTCCATAGTTGCAGGTTGACCATTTGAGTTCTGAATTTTCCTTAGTGTAATTTGTCCATCTGTTTTTAAATACGCACAAGAACAGTCCATAATTTTGTGGCAAGCTGGAGTCCCAGAAAACGTGGCATGCCTTAATGTTTGAGAATCCCATATTTGGCCATTTTAATATTAAATCTCCTTTAGTAAACCCCTCCCATCTAGGGGAGATACTTTCAAGTATAGGCTTTATATGTTACACACGGAGGCTGCCAGAGTGCTGACTGGAGGTTGGTTGTCCACTGCCCTGATGTTTCAGTTTTGGACAATTTATTTCCCATTGTAAGAGACCAGCAAAACAGGAATGTTAGTGAGAAATGTAGTGGGTCACACGTGCTGCTTTGAATGTTGCCAATGGCTGTCACTCTTCTCACGTGTCTTGGTTTCTCCCTCTGGTTGCTTAAAGCAATTTCAGGGGCTCAGGGTACTGGGAGACTGACCCTCACATGTGCATCACCTGATAAGCCAATTGCTAATTACTCATGACAAGGAGTTTCCTATGGGACAGCTGCATGTGATGAAGATTGTACCTCTGACATGTCCACTGGATCTCCAGGCATCTGGAGATGCCAAATCAGATTCAGGTGGAAAGAGTGAGTGCCCCTTGTCTTTGGAGTTGACACAGGTCAAACCCTCACAGATTTTTTTTGCTTCTGTCCTCCTGAGCCTTGTTTATACAGTCAAATTGAAAGGGAAAGCACAACCTAGCCAATCAGATAGCCTCACACATCTATTCCTTCCTAGTATCTTTCAACTAGGAGAATCCCCCTTCCTGAGCAACAAAAAGTTTCAAAGAAGAACGTTTCACTTTGTGCCAGGTGCAGTGGCATGTGCCTGTAGTCCCAGCTACTTGGGAGGCTGAGAAGGAGGATCACTTGAGCCCAGGATTTTGACACCAGCCTGGGCAACATAGTGAGACCTTATCTCAAAAAAAAATTTTTTTTATACTGTAATTGGCCAGGTGCAGTGGCTCATTCCTGTCATCCTAGCGCTCTGGGAGACCAAGGCTGGAGGATCGCTTGAGATCAGGAGTTCAAGACCAGCCCGAGCAAGAATGAGACCCCCGTCTCTACTAAAAATAGAAAAAATCAGCCAGGCAACTAAAATTAAGAAACAAAAAAATTATCTGGGCATGGTGGCGAGTGCCTGTAGTCCCAGCTACTCAGGAGGCTGAGGGAGGAGGATCGCTTGAGCCCAGGAATTTGAGGTTGCTGTGAGTAGGCTGATGCCACTGCACTCTAGCCTAGGCAACAGAGTGAGACTCTGTCTCAAAAATAAAATAAGAAAAGAAAACTGTAATTAAAGAACTTACCCTTTTGTCAAGGAGTAAAAGCAACTAGCTCAATAAAACTTAGGACCTCAACCAAGTGGGAGGTCTGAGACTGAGGAGAGACTCACCCAGTCACCTGCAGCCAGGGAGGGGCCAGAGGGGCTCAAAGGGCCAGTGCTTACTGAGGCGCCGAGTCTCTGCAATGATCCAGACAATCCTGTGCAGTCTACTGCATCCTTTTGCCATGTTGTCAACTGAAGAAAAAAATAATCAAGCTTTCAAAGAATTAAAGGTAGCTTTCTTTAGAAGTCTGACTGAGGACCATAGACTGAGGACTACAGTCCAGTAGTAATCTTTCAGAGAGGTTCTGTCAGACTGCTCTGACACAGTGTTTTAGTTTCCGGCCTATATACAGGTGGTAGGGGTTCGGTATGTGCAAAATCACATCAAAGTGCAGGTGCAGGAGTAAGTCTGGCTATAGATTACAGAGGATAATCACCAACCCTGTCAGACGTTATCTTATGTGTAGGAAAATGCAAGGACTAGGGTCTTTTATCTTTTAAGGAATATAGTGACTCAGGCAACGTACCCCCCTCAGACATGGGGACCATATGCTCTGTCCTGTTTTGTCTTCAGTGCATTTTTCTGGAGAGCTGTACATAGTCACAGAGTTAGGGGCTTTATGAAATTATACTGACAAGCAGAAATGAGCAAACATGGCTTCTTATGTTAACTACTTTGTCTCACACCCCCAAGTCCCACAAGAGTGATGCAGTATGGCCCAGGAGGATGTTGGGCTTGCAGTGGGTATATAGAAAACTGAGGAATGCTGAGTTGGGGGAATCTACCTCTTTTATAGCCAGCAGTAAGCCAGCCTCCTCTTTGTCCCTGAGGGAGACATTACCTCAAGAGTGTTGGCTGCAAACACACCATGAGAAATGTCCCAGATAAAGAGTGGTCTTGGCATTATTGGCATACCCAGTGAGAATGTGCAGAGACACTCAGGGCCATGGCAGACAGATCACATCTCCCATACTGGACACTGCACCTACAGCTCACCCATATACCTGACTTCTATTGTACTCTGCAATGATGGGAAAAGACTGCTCCTGTCTGGTTCTGGACCCTCTGTCTTCATTGCTGGGATCTATTACTGGGCAAGCATGTTCTGGTGTTTACTCATTAATGCCCTGCTCTTAGTAAAAAGTGTTCCTCATCCTTCCCTGGATTAGCCCGGGGAAGAGGTGATGCTAAGGGTAGACAAGCAAACCATCTTGGCTTCCACGAGCTGTGGAGGGCACAGCAGTGGGCAGGCACAAAGATGGGTCCACCATGGCTAGCATTCAGGGAGGGTTCCCAGGCAGAGGGTATGGTGGGTGCAGGAGTTCAGGGTACAAAACCGTGTGGAGATCTTGGGACAGCTTTCAGATTCTCGTTACTGAAAGGTTAAGTACCCAGCGGGAGTGCTGGACACCTGAGGCTCCACCAGGTTGGACAGGGCCCAGGCCTAAAGCCTTGGCCATATGTGGGCCTCACCCTGGAGGCCTTGGGAGTCAGGTGGGTTGGAGAGAGGCAGGGCCATACTTTTTCAGGAAGATGCCCCGACTACAGGCTGACAGCTCAGAGGCATCCCCAGCTGCTGCCCCAGGCTGTGTGTGGACCTCCCAGGAATCAGGCAAGGGTGAGCCAGAGTAGGGACAGGGAGGGGGAAGCCACGAGGAGGAAGCGGGGGAGTGGATAGGCAGGGAGGGGAAGGAGTGAGGAGAAGGAGAAAGGGGAGGTAGGTAAGGAGGAGATGGGGAGAGGAGGGAGGGAAATAAGGATGAAATTAGAAACAAAACAATAAACAGTAGTGTTAACCACTGAATCAAATACATGGTTTTATGAAAACAAAATACGAAATCTTGGATAGAGCAAATATAGCAAAACCAAGATAGAAACATACATCACAAAGGGTCTTTTAAAATTTATTAGATAATGCACACTACCAGACTTTTCAGAGGATCTGCCCTGGGTATAAAGCACCAGCCACAAAGACCAAGGACACTGACACAAAACCCACGCATGCCCTTCAGTGGCAGGTGCCATTACCTCTATTTTTACTTCACCCATGCTGACTGCAGGCTGATGACTCTGCTTCTGATCTTGTGAGCTGAGGGACACTAGGACAGCTGCAAGGAGTTAGCTCACAAGGTACCAGGAGTGACTGCTCAAGATGGCCCAGAGGAAACATCTAGAACCAGTGGGGTCCTTTGCCCTGTGCTCCCTTTCTGCTTCTGTTCCTCCCATCCTTAGGTGGGTGCTAAGGTTTGAATGTTTGTGTCTCCTCCAAAATTCACATCAAAAGGAAATCCCCAATGCAACGTAAGAGGTGAAGCCTTTAGGAGGTGATTAGTCAAGAGGGCTCTACTTTAGTGGATGGGACTAATGCCTTACAAAACGGCTTGAGGGGGCTACTTCATCTCTTCCATCTTTTTGTCTATGTGAGTTCACCTAGATGGTGCCATCTATGACGGACAGGCCCTTACCAGACACCAAATCAACTGGCACATTAATCTTGGACATTCTAGCCTCTAGAACTATGAGAAATAAATTCCCGTTGTTTATAAGTTACCCAGCCTATATTTTGTTACAGCAGCATGAACAGACTAAGACAATGGGATTAACACTTGACACCTGTGAGAGCATGCCACCAACTCATGCTACCATGAGCCCTCTTGAGCCAAACCCAAACAGCCAAGAAAACTTGGTCAACCATATGTTCTACAGTCTGCATTATAAAAACCAACATATTTTTCTTTTTCCATCTATACTATACCACTGAATATGCTTCTTCATATTGCATGGCCCCACCACCCCTTCCCTGCCTTTCCAGCTCTCCTGTCCAGGGTTTTTAGGACTCCCTTCAAGGAGGCCACAGTTCCTTGGGGTGCCACCAGCTCAGGGGACCTCCATCCTCATAGGATGAAGGGACTCCCCAAGAGCCGGGGTTCTTATCAAACAACCCAGAGAAGGAGCATCTGGGCCACAAGTGGTGAGGGTGAAGGACATGAAGGGAAAGTTGGTTCCCACTGAAACCAACACAGAGAAATGTGAGATTCCTGAAGAATCAGATAGCAAAATGCACCACCAGTCACAGACGCGTGCCTATTCAATTATCAAGCAGAGGTTAAAATTACAGTGTCCAGTTCTGGGAAGCTGGGAGGCAATCAGAATGTCCATACTACTCCATTCAATTTTGCTTCCTGGCAGGCAGGTAGGTAAACAGCTTTTCAATGCATCAGTGCTTGTAACATAATATATTGGTACAACCACCCTGGAAAGCATGTGTGTGTGTGTGCGTGTGCGTGTGTGTGTGTGTGTGTGTGTGTGTCGATATCCTTAAAAAAGTCTATCCTATTCCTAGGAATGTATCCTATGGACATAATTTAAAATAATAAGTGGCTGGGCATAGTGGCTCACACCTATTATCCCAGCACTTTTGGAGGCTGAGGTGGGAGGATTGCTTGAGGCCAGGAGTTCAAAACCAGCCTGAGCAATATAGCAAGACCCTGTCTCTACAAAAGATACAAAAATTAGCCGGGCATGATGGTACACATCCATAGTCCCAGCTACTCAGGAGGCTGAGGCAGGAGGATAGCTTAAGCCCAGAAGTTTGAGGTTACAGTGAGCTATGATGATGCCACCACACTTTAGCCTAGGTGACAGAGTGAGATCCTGTCTCAAAAAGAAAACAAAAATTAATTAATTAAAGCCCTGAAATTAGTCACTTGGAATAATATATATCCAACTAATATGTCTTATATACAAAAATATGCCAATCAGATAGAAATTATATTGCTATTATAAAGGCAATTATCAAGGAGTGATGTCATAGAAAATGACAGAGTAGAAAGCCCATGAATCTGTCCCTCCACCTAAACAGCTATTAAGCTCCACCTAAAGAGCTATTAACTTGTTGGGAATTCTTGGGTCTAGTCAAACATTTGCAGCATCTAGGGGAAAATCTGATGAAAAGGGTGGTAAATTCCAGCAAATTTCAGTGAACTTTGACATTTATCATAGCAGCTACTATGCCCCATTCCCTAGTCCCATGGTATGCAGCTATATGCAAGGTGGCCTGCATTCTTGCTACAGCTTGTTGGAGCCAGGGTGGGCAATAAGGATCTTGTCCTTCAAATACTAGAGTTGTATTTTTCTTTTTTTGAGACAAAGTCCACTCTGTTGCCTAGGCAGGAGTGACATCATCATAGCTCAGTACAGCCTTGAACTCCCAGGCTCAAGTGATCCTTCTGCCCCAGCCTCCCAAATAGCTGGTGCATGCCACCATGTCAGGCTAATTTTTCTTAGTGTTTAGAGGTGGGGGTCTTGCTACATTGTCCAGGCTGGTCTCAAACTCTTGACCTCAAGCAATCCTCCCACCTCAGCCTCCCAAGTTGCTGGGATTACCAGTGTGAACCACCGCACCCGGCTTGGGGTTGTGTGTTTTGATGGTTGATTGCTGCTTTTGATCACTGAAGGGCTGGCATAGATGCTGGCTGTCATTTTAATTCTAGTGGGTTGAAGCGATTTCCATTGAAAATAAAGAAACAATACTTCTTGTTGTTGTTTCCATTTTTGGAAGCCAAACATTTAAGAAAATCTTTCTCAGGTACTGGCTGGCCAGACACATCAAAACATACACACTTTGAGTCAAATCATTACCTTGGCTGGATGCACACATGTAGCTTGGTGTGCCCTCTCTTTGCACTCTCATTCCCTGCCATGCTGTGTGCAGGATGGCCCACAAACACGTCTACTACTTGGACAAGTGCTTTGACAAGCACTGCAAGTACTACCATGCCATGTTAACCTGAGAACTTTCCAAACAAGTACCCAAAACCCACCTGATAATCTGAAGAAGAGTGGAGAAGACTTGGTGTCCAACAGAGTCTCGGCTGGGTTCATTGTATGACTGATGAGCCAGAACCACGTATTTTTTTCCTTTAAATGACCTCTCCCAAAAGATCAACAAAAATGAAGTATATCTGGGGATCATCAAGGAAGTCTTTTTCAAATTTAATGTATATGTGTATGTAAGGTTGTATTCAGTGAATACTTGAAAAAATTTACAAATAATTCATCCATACCTATAAATGAGCTGTATTCTTTACAGCAACAGAGCTCAGTTAAATGCAACTGCAAATAGGTTACTATCAGGTGTTTAAAATTTCTTCTAGTCAGTTGTTTCTGTTTGACTTTACCTGTTACTTTTGTTAGATAAAGTTTGTACACTGCATTAAAAAAACACACTTCACAAAAATAGTTTGGAAAAGTCACAGACAGCTCCATCCCTCAACAAGCAAGAATCAGAAATCCCTGAGGAACGGGAAACTTAGAATTCCAAAGTTACCACAACATAATACTCAAAGTATCCAGTTCCCACCAAAAAATTACAAAATATATTAATACAAAGAGACAGGAAAGTACAACACATTCACAGGCAAAAAAGAATTTGGTAAAAGCCATTCATGAGGAAGTCCAGACATTGGAATTATTAGTCAAAGATGTTAAATAAACTGTCTTAAATAAGTTCAGTGAGCTAAAAGAAACCATGGACAGAAAACTAAAGGAAATCAAGAAAACTATATATGAACAAAATAAAATATTGACAAGGA
>RJWJ010024848.1:0-18114 GCA_004363605.1 Indri indri | reverse complement strand
AACCACTAATCTACATCCCTCATTTTGGCATTTATATATGATCCAATATTGTTATAAAACTATTTCAAAAACTAGGTACTGTCTTCCCAATTAGAATTCTAAATTCCTTACAAATAAGGGCTATATATGACATTTCTTTTGTCTTTCTGTTTTTTCCACGTTAGTCCTGGGTTGACTACAAAACAAATACTGTAAACTAAATAGAATTAACAAAATTCCTGGCTTTTAAATTTGATGTGAAACTGACCAAAAATGTAAGTGAAGCCAGTGCTCCTTGTCACCTCTCCACTTCTCTTCCCTGAACAGATTCTCTCACCCTTCTGGGTTGTACCACTGAATGAACAGTCACCTACCTCTCAATATCTCTGTTCTAATCCCACTGTACTTGCCTCTCCTTGTGATCTGGAATTGTATCCTTCAGTTATCTTATTATTTCCTTATTTCTCCCTGTTCCATTAACTGTCTCACTATCATCCCATCTATTTTTCCATCACATTTCTTTAAGATTCTGATAGTTTCTTTAAAATTGCCTTAACATCTAGTCTCAAAACAAAAGTCTTAACATAATCGTCAGTCCTCAAGTTTCTACAGATAATATTTTGGCATATGTTGGAAAATGTCTAATTTTATCAAATTATATTAAGACTATATTATATTGCACTCCAGTATAGCTGTGGCAGAAAGTATTAATATAAAAACCTGATTTAAACCTACCAGAGACCATTACTTTGTTATACAGCCTAAGTACATTTGTAAGTATCTCCATAAGTATCTTCTATATTTAAGCAACTTCTATACACTTCTGTTAAGTCTTCCATTTTAAGGACATTTAATGAATCTTTAAGTCTATCAAGATCTAAAAATGGTACTCTTCCTATCATAGGAAACATAAGACAATGTTGACCTCATTTATTTAAGAAGTAATGCACACAGTTCATAAAATCATCATGTGTTCTGGTTTGAACAATGTAATGTTCAAGAGTAAGCTCAAAGTCAAGTCCTAGCTTGGCAATGACCTTGGGCAAACTGATCTCACATCTGAAAGACTCAGTTTTTCATCTATAATATGGGAATAATAATAGTATCTACCTTAAAGGGTTGCTAGATGGAAATTGAATAAAGACATAAAAAGTATGCAGCTGGCACACATAAGTCAATAAATGTTAGATTTTATCGTAAGTCCTTGATGACTAAGAATTCTTAGAAAAATTTCAATTATAAAACTTAAATGAGGCCGGGCACGGTGGCTCATGCCTGTAATCCTAGCACTCTGGGAGGCCAAGGTGGGAGGACCATTTGAGCTCAGGAGTTCGAGACCAGCCTGAGCAAGAGCGAGACCCCCATCTCTACTAAAAATAGAAAGAAATTAACTGGACAACTAAAAATATATAGAAAAAATTAGCCGGGCATGATGGTGCATGTCTGTAGTCCCAGCTACTCAGGAGAATGAGGCAGAAGGATTGCTTGAGCCCAAGAGTTTGAGGTTGCTGTGAGCTAGGCTGACGCCATGGCACTCTAGCCCGGGCAACAGCGTGAGACTCTGTCTCAAAAAAAAAAAAAAAAACCTTAAATGAGCTCCTCATTCATTGGTATTAGATAGAAATCACTAAAATGGCCTAAACCAGATAAATACCCCCAGATAATTAGGATGACAGCACACTTGTGATAAATCCGTTCCAAGGTTTAAAGAGCCAAAAATTAGCTTCTCTTATCTTGCTCAGCATTTAACGTTTCCAGTTCATTTGAAACTGGATAAAACTAGAGATTTCTTTATGTTTAGAGACAGGAAAATGCTGTCAGACCAAGGTGAATGATACCATTTTTCTATTTGAACTCTTCAGCCCCTGCAGAAAGCCTATACAAATAAAGCCTTGGTAAGTGGGTCAGGAAAATACATTTCACCCTTTAATAGTAATAAAGTTCAAATCTGTGCCTATACAGATTTGCCTGTCAGCAGACTAAAAATGTTTTTTTAGACTAAAAAAAGACTTTAATTTTTTAAAGATTATAAATAAGATCACATTGATATTAACACAAGCTAATGCTTTCATTAAGAGACTTCCAATTCAACCATATCACAAGTTAAACAAGTTATATTCAAGCCGTAATTTGTATAGAGGTCCAGAATGAGTGCTGTTATTCAAGGGAGTAATCTTGGGAAGCAAGATCCTCTTCTAATCATGTGGCCAAGTCTCAACAAAATGTTTTGAAACTCCATTTGTAGGATTCTCAAAGACATGCCTCACACATGCACAAAAAAATCCTAGTCTCTACCGTTTAAAATTCCAACTCAGTTGTAACCAAAAACAATGGTGATCACCTTCTTCCTTCAGCAGACTTGCCTGTCTCCAAAAGTTAAATATAAATTCCCCAAAAATGAAGACTTATTGGAACTAAGAATGTTCAATATGCTCTAAAGACAAATCCAAATATTTCACAATTTTGGAAACTCATTAAAATAAATATATAACTTCCCATTTTGGAAAGTTTGGATGTTTCTAAATAGTAGTCATAACACCATACAGATACCTTCCCCCCGCCAGATGAGCATAAAACTACACAGTTAACAAAACCAAAAATATAAAATATTATACCAGATCTGTGTAAAACCAGCAAAATGATACTAAAAAAGTCATGGAAAACAACTGAAATTGTCTAATTTGAACGTTTAAACTATCATACTTCCATTAATATTTGCTTCCAGAGTGCCCCTGAAGGCACAGTATTTAATATGGTTATTTACCTCCATTCATCTTGAAAATTTACATTTGGTTCACACTGGTTTGGGTAAGCTGGAAT
Organism: Indri indri; assembly: GCA_004363605.1. Classification (NCBI taxonomy): domain Eukaryota; kingdom Metazoa; phylum Chordata; class Mammalia; order Primates; family Indriidae; genus Indri; species Indri indri. The sequence goes on along the minus strand of RJWJ010024848.1, from coordinate 15,315 downwards.
TCTCCAAAACGACTTTCAACATTATTTGTTGTTTCCCTTTTTTTTTTTTTTGAGACAGAGTCTCACTCCGTTGCCTGGGCTAGAGTGCCGTGGCGTCAGCCTTGGTCACAGCAACCTCAGACTCCCGGGCTCAAGCGATTCTCCTGCCTCAGCCTCCCAAGTAGCTGGGACTACAGGCACGCGCCACCATGCCCAGCTAATTTTTTATATATATATTTTCAGTTGTCCAGCTGATTTCTTTCTATTTTTTTAGTAGAGACGGGGTCTCACTCTTGCTCAGGCTGGTCTCAAACTCCCGAGCTCAAACAATCTGCGCTCAAACAATCCGCCCACCTTGGCCTCCCAGAGTGCTATTATTTGTTGTTTTGTGGAATTTTTTTTAAGAGATGGGATAGGGGTAAGAGAGGAAGTAATCCGAGTTTAGCTTATCACATCCTGTTCTAATCACCTTGACTGTAGCCTATTTATCAGAGACTTCAAAATTTGATTACCGCCCCCATCCCAAAGATAAAAATGTAGCATAGAAGTAATTCATGCCAAGATTTCAGCAATTGGCATCCTTTAAAAAAATCCTAATTCTGACCCTCAACAGGTTTGTGACACTGGACAAGATAGATAACTCCTATGTGCACCAGCTCCTCATCTGTAAAATGGGGCAAAATAATAAACTATATACCTACTTCACAGGTGTGGTGAGGATTAAATGAGATTATGTGCCTGAAACATGGTAAGTGCTCCATAAATATTTGTGGCATGAATCAGTAAATAAATTAATGTATTTAAAATATTTAGGATGGTGCCTGACACATAGCTATTATAACTAATGGCATAACAATTACCTGAGATCTATACCTGGAATAAGCAAAAGTCAAAGGCTAACAATATTAATATCACTATCCCAAAACTATAACCAGACTTAGTATTTAATTTAAAATGATTTTCAAACATTATATTGGTTTGGGATATTCTCATATATTATCTCACCAACAGTCTCAATTTCCAGTTGCAGAGTTTTTAAGTCACAAAGACGAGCTAGTTAAAGCATCCAGAATCATCTCTCCATTGTACCAAATATAATCATATTGCCAATGTCTGGGCTAGGGATAAGCCAGTCAAGAAAAACAGATTTACTGCAAAGAAAATCAAACTACTCACAGAGAAAGTTGCTGAGTTTAATCTGAAATTAATAAAGTTAAAATTCAGCTTTTAAAAATTCTTGAGTTTCTTCTAGCCTGCCAGTATATAAAGAATGTTACGTGACTTTAGACTAAATCATACTAAATTTAAAAATAAAAATAAGAATGTTTCTTCTATTCTTTGGGTAAACAAAAATGCAAGAGTGAACTAAAAATAATGACTAACATTTCCTACCGTACCAGCATTATGACCTAAGTGCTTTTGTAGATTAAATTATTTAATCCTCACATCCACTCTCACCATTTTAAAGACAGAGAAATTGAGGCCTTCTGAGGCTACAGAACTGGAACTTTATAGCTATAATAACTTTATACAGTAAAGTGCTATTTAACCAAAATGGTTAAATAAGTCACAAATGGATAACCAACTGCCAAAGAATAAGAATACAATAAACCATTATTAATATTAATATTTCAATAAAGTTTAATGATTCAGAAAAGTACTCTAAGGTTATAAACATTCTACTATGAATGTGTAAAGTGTAGGAGATTGGGTTGAATATATACTAATTCTGTAACCAATTCTGAGAACTATTTTTGGTAACAAATTCCCCATAGTTCATCATTTGTCACATTTCAAAAAAAATTTCAACTTACTGAAGTTTACTGGTGGTTTGAAGTGTTGATAAATGTAAATGTGTTTTTTTTTTATTATTTTGACTTAGAGTAAAAATGTTAAAAGGCAAATAGGCTAATTTCATAAAATATTTCTTTTTTAGGGGGAGACTGAGTCTTGCTCTATCACCGTGGATAGTCTCTCGAACTTCTTGCCTCAAGTACTCCTCCCAGCTCATCATCCTAAGTAGCTAGGACCACAGGGGTGAGCCACTGTGCCAGGCTAATTTTTTTTTATTATTTTCTTAGAGATGGGGGTCTCTTGCTATGTTGCCCAGGCTGGTCTTGAACTCTTGGCCTCAAGCAAGCCACAACGCAAGTCTCATTAATATTTCTAAATTGCTAAAGAACAAGAGAGTGAGATTATGAAACTTAACAAAATTACTCAAATGTCTCAGAGACTTCACAAATACCTCTGCTTCAATGTTTCCAGAAAAACAATTACTAAATTACCCTGCAATCTTCTGATACAGTTCCATCAGAAAAGCCAAGATAATCACCGATTTAACATACATAGTAGGCACCGCTTAAAAAATAGATTTACATTTACCCCTCGATTATAAAACATGTACTAAGGTAAATCATCCCAGCTACTACAAATTTAAATTGGCTTACAGTACATACATTCTTCTGCCTTTAACACAGGAGGAAGAATAACTACTGAAAGAGCTTACTGACAGGCCAAAGTGGCTTTAAACAGATTTAATTGGCTCAAGATTTTCACTTTTGACATCAAAATAAAATGCCAGTCAAAAGAAAAATTCAAAAGAAGTACTACCTAGTGTCTCGTTTCAGTTAGTAACTTCAATCTGAAAGCATTAAACAAGCACTGCTTAAGCACTTTTCCAAGAAGGAACTCTGAATAGTCAGTTCTTTGCTAGTGGTAAGTTCCAAAGGAATATCAGCTTTGCAGCACTAGGACTGGACTCCTGTACTTTAGCACCCTAATAGTCTTTATATCACCTGAAGCAGTTAGTGCACTCCCAGCCTTAAGATTAGAGAAAACACTGAGCAGAATTCTAATAAAAAGAATCTATGTTAATAAGCCCAAGAAACTGAAATTGCTACTTAAACATAAGCATCATTATGATCAATCATCAAAAACTCCACTGATGACCTACTATGTGCAAAGTTCAGTGAAAAGAACTGAGCAGAGTACCAGCTAAAACAAACTTAGCTTCTGATCAAATCAGGTAATTAAGATACAAGCTATTTGGCCTGGCGCGGTGGCTCACGCCTGTAATCCTAGCACTCTGGGAGGCCGAGGCGGGCGGATTGTTTGAGCTCAGGAGTTCGAAACCAGCCTGAGCAAGAATGAGACCCCCGTCTCTGCTAAAAAATAGAAAGAAATTAGTCGGACAACTAAAAATATATAGAAAAAATTAGTCGGGCATGGTGGCGCGTGCCTGTAGTCCCAGCTACTCGGGAGGCTGAGGCAGGAGGATCACTTGAGCCCAGGAGTTTGAGGTTGCTGTGAGCTAGGTTGACACCACAGCACTCTAGCCCGGGCAACACAGTGAGACTCTGTCTCAAAAAAAAAAAAAAAAGAGATATAAGCTATTTAAGTTAACCAAGAATATGAGGGGTACTGGCATTATAAGCTATGTGATTTTCCAGAAAGTAAGAAACTTTTGATACAACTAGGAAGATTAAGATATATGCTAGTGTGACTTGTCAAGAACATGAGGGATGGCCAGGCGCAGTGGCTCACACCTGTAATCCCAGCACTTTGGGAGGCCAAAGCAGATCACTTGAAGCCAGGAGTTCAAGACCAGCCTGGGTAACATAGTGAGACCTCGTCTCTACAAAAAAATTTTAAAAAAAGAACATGAAGGGTATTAGCAATAAATCCTATAAAATTTTAGGGAAGACAGATTTACTGTTGGAAAGTCAGGACAGACTTCAAAGAGGGTGAACTGAGCTGAGTCTTGAGAAATGGAAAAGATTTAAATAAACAGCCCAAGAGGGAAACAAAGGTGCTGAATTGAGAATATGGCCATTAAATATCTATTACACACCTACCACATGTCAGTCAGTGTGTTAGGTACTAAGTATACACTGGAGAACAAAACAGAATGTATCCACGAAGCAGATACTCTTGCTCTTGTGGAGTGTAATGGGGAAGTCATATATATAATAATCACACAAGCAGACATATCACTATAAATTGTAATAGGTGCTATGAAGGGAGGCAACAGAAGCCAGTAATAGGGAGTAACGGAAAAGAACTAGCAAGACAGAATGATGAAAAAAAGTATCTCTGATACAATATTATACATAAGTTTAGGCGTGAAGGAGGCAGCCACACAAAGGGCAGGGCAAAGAGTGTTCCAGGATGGCGGGGTGTAGTGGCTCACGCCTATTATCCTAGCACTCTGGGAGGCCAAGGCAGAAGGATCTCTTGAGGTCAGGAGTTCAGGACCAGCCTGACTGAGCAAGAGTGAGACCCGGTCTCTACTAAAAATAGAAAAAAAAAATTAGCCAGGCAACTAAAAATAGAAAAAATTAGCTGGGCATGGTGTCATACTCCTGTAGTCCCAGCTAATGGGGAGGCTGAGGCAGGAGGATTGCTTGAGCCCAGGAGTTTGAGGTTGCCATGAGCTAGGCTAATGCCATGGCACCCTAGCCTGGGCAACAGAGCAAGACTCTGTCTCTAAAAAAAAAAGGAAAGAAAAGAAAAGTTAGCTGGGTGTCATGGCACAGGCCTGTAGTCCCACCTACTCGGGAAGCTCAGGCAGGAGGGTCACTTGAACCCAGGAGTTTAAGGTTGCAGTTAGCTACGATGACGCCACTGCACTCTACACAGGGTGGCAGAGAGAGATTCTGTCTCAAAAAAAAAGGGTGTTCAAGACAGAGCCATACATACATACCAAGGCCCTGAGGTAAGAAAGAGCTTGTTAAGTTTAAAAATAAGTAAGAAGCTAGTGTGACTAGAGCATAATGGGCAATAAGACTGCCATAAGATAAAGTTGAAGAGGTAGGCAGGGGCCAGGCTATATACAAGGCATTATAGGCCAAGATAAAGAGTTGAAATTTGGATTTTAATCCACAACCCCGCCCCACAAAAAAAAAAACAAAAAACGCACAAAAAAATTTTTTGCACACTCACATTAGTGTTGAATAAATGCAGCCAGACTAAAAAGAATGTATCTATGTGATTCCATTTTTACAAAAGTACAAAAAAGGGCAAAATGAATCTATGCTGTTAGAAGTCAGGATGGGCTAGGTGGGGTGGCTCATGCCTGTAATCCTAGCTGGGAGGCTGAGACGGGAGGATCGCTTGAGATCAGGAGTTCCACACCAGCCTAAGCAAGAGCAAGACCTCTTCTCTACAACAAAAATAGAAAAATTAGCCAGGCTTGGTGGCATGTGCCTGTAGTCCCAGCTACTCAGGAGGCTGAAGCAGGAGGATCATCTGAGTCCAGGAGTTTGAGGTTGCAGTGAGCTATGATGATGCCACTATACTCTAACCTGGGTGACAGAGTGAGACCCTGTCTCAAAAAAAAAAAAAAAAAAAAAAAAGAGGATGGTATGGTGAGTACCCTGGGTATAGAGCAGAGGCAGGAACTGGAAGGGAACTATAGGGGTTTCCAGGTACTGGTAATGCTGTTTCTTGATCTGGGTGCTGGTTACATGGGTGTATATTCAGTTCGTGGAAAAAAAAACCATCAAATTGGACTCTCATGTATGCTTTTCTGTATATATATATATACTTTAATAAAAAGTTGTAATTATTTTTTAAAGTTTTATGCAAGTTTTTAATAACATATGTTTTAAAAAGATTATGCTGTCCAGATAAAATGGGAATAGAGGGGCACATGAAAATATGGAGGATCTTGAATGGCAGACTAAGCTGACAGAAGCTTTCAGATACATATAAAATAGGGGGAGGGGTAATTCAAACAGCCAATGATACAAAGTACCATGTTTACAGAGAATAAATGCTGGATCTGGGAAGGGAGTTATGAAATGCAGGATGAACTATAAATTCCATAGAATGTAAGGAGGTATCTCTAGAAGTTAAGAAAGGAATAAATGAAAACAGCAATGCCTAAAAAGGTTAGCAATGCTCATTACATTGTGGCTCATTTTTTTTCCCATTTTTTTCTTTTATTTTAAAACCCAGCTTCTGCCAGATATTTTAATATGGTATTTTCAACTCTTCCCTTGACCTTCCACCCTAATACACCAGACAGTGTAACGAAATAGAAAGAACCGACAACACTTGAGTATCAATCATACCTGAGCCCAAATCAATGGTCTGTCCCTCACTAGCTCTGACAGTAAGCACTTACTGTCAGTGCTCTGAGCTCAGCTCCCTCATGTATAAAATGAGGATAATGACTACCTCACGGAGTTATTATTTTCTCCCTACAGTTACCCAAAATTTTGAATAGGTAGTCTGAAGGGTATTTTAATTTAATTATTATTAACTAATGGTATACGGAGGGCCAATGGTCAATGTAACAAGAGTTTTCATTCTCACACAAACTCATGGGTAGGAGGAAGGCTTGTAAGAGTTAATATACAGAAATAGAATGAATAGGCCAGGCATGGTGGCTCACGCCTGTAATCCTAGCATTCTGGGAGGGAAAGGCGGAAGGATTGCTTGAGCTGAGGAGTTCTAGACCAGCCTGAGCAAGAGCAAGACCCTGTCTCTACTAAAAATAAAAAATCAGCTGGGCGTGGTAGCCAGTGTCTATAGTTCCAGCTACTCAGGAGGCTGAGGCAGGAGGATCACTTAAGTCCAGGAGTTTGAGGTTGCCATGAGCTAGGCTGACGTCATGGCACTCTAGCCCCGGGCTACAGGGCGAGACTGTCTATTAAAAAAAAAAAGGAAGAAGAAGAATGAATAAAGAAAAAGGAGTGGGAAGCTGAGGTGGGAGGATCTCTTGAGACCAGGAGTTTCAGACCAGCCTGGACAACACAGCAAGACCCTCTCTCTAAAAAAAGAGAGACAGAGAGAGAAAAGAGAAGGATTAAGATGTTGAAATGAGGTTTCTTCTACAAGCTCAGTAGCAGAGGTTTCATGCATTTTCTAAGAGACAGAAACTTGAGCAAAAGCAGACTGACACAGGTTCAGTGACTTGAGAAATTATGGAAGGAAAAAATAATCTACGTCTTCCCAGCAAGCCACAATCCCTACCTAATGTATTCTTTCCTTTGTGGAATGTTAGCTAAAACAAGCTAAAGATCAACACTAAGGATTCTGTCATAGGTGGAAGGGCAAGGCCTTCAACCACTTTATAGCATCCCCACCCTTACGTATTATTTGAGCAACCATAAAGTGTTAAGCACTTCTTAAGCATAGCCAAAGACGTTAAGTTTTATATTTCAGGAGCTACCATTTCAAAAGGGAACAAAAAATTCAACTCCTTAATAAATCTTCGGGTAATTTTTTTTTCCCCAAAAATGTATCCTTGTCTTAAAACTAACTAAAATCTGGTTCTTCCCAAATGTATTCATCTTTTCCCTAATCAGACAAGTGTCTCTACCTCTCCTATTCTCTTCATTCACCTCGATATTAAATACCTAAGAAAAAAAAATACCTTAGATTTCCCTATTTCCTACCAAGCTGGCATACTGAGTCTCTAATATTCACTCTGATCTCACAGTATTGAATCTCGGCATAGAAACCTCATTAACATTCCCAGGGATAAATCTGCTACCCAATTCCTAAAAGATAACACACAGTTTAAAAGAATAAACGTATTGGTGGTGATTAAACAACTGTATACATTTGTCAAAGCTCATCAAACTGTACGCTTAAAATTGGTGAATTTTATTGTAATTATACCTAAATAAAGCTGATTTTTTTAAGAAAGAATGTATATATTCATTCATTTAGCAAATATTTAGTGAGCATCTATTATGTGCATCAACATTAACACAAATCTTTTCTGTTTGGACTATATGGGTCCTACCCATAGTGTGCTTTACTCATAAGCTGACAATGTGCCCAAAAGCTATGTTACATGAAAAATGGTTCAGTTTCTGATCATAAATGTCACCTTAATGATGTTCTCTACAATGGAAGGGCTATCAGCTATCCATGATCTTCCATTACATAAATGAAATAGATGATCACTTAGGTACTACATTTTAATAGAAATGTTTCCATCATAAGCAAAAATTTAGCACCTACTACATATAAGACATACCACTACCACAGCCTTATATGTTTATCTTTTTACCAAAAAACTAGCACACCTCAAAAGCACACTGACAACATTGCTGGAAGAAAAGAAGGCAATATTATTGCAGAATAGACTTAATAGACTTATTCTAAGACCCATAGTGATCCAGTGGCTGAGTCAAAGGCCTAGAAACTAGGTCTCCTGGTTCCCAAGGCAGCATGCACAGCGAAGATAACCAGGGACCTTAAAAACAGACTTGGGTTTGAATTCCAGTTTCACTTCTTACTAGTTGTATGTGTGAACTTGGGACAGTCACTTTACCTTCGGACCCTCAGTTTGCTTACCTATAAAACAAGATGCCAATTACCACCTCGCAAAATTGTTGGGAAGACTATATGAGCTATATACCACCTAGCACAATTACTAGCCACAGAATAGGCAACTCAACAATATTAGTTCTCTTTCTTGGTCTTAAATTATTTAAGATTAAAAGAACACCTAATAATCATGGAAGGCTAATTAACAATCCATATTATTAATGGATGGCCAACAATGAACCTCTATTTGCTGCCTTATTCATACTCCAACCCATTCCCTTCCCATCCCACTATTTCCAGTTTTTCAAACTTCAGTTACTATGTTTAGAAAAGCGATTTAATTTTAGAAACCTGGAAAATTCTTCTGAGTAAATTGAGCAAAACCTTAATCTGCCCCAAGGGGAATTCTGAGCAAAACAATTATTTCTGACAAGAGAAGAATTTTCTATGGGGGTTATTCAATTTAACCACATGTACGCCACCAAAGCTGCACACAAACTGACAGAAAGCAATCTGGAACATACTGTACAGATTCTCCAAAAAGAAATAGCCCTCTAAAATACAACCTCCTCCCCCTCCCTATTCTGAGGCAGTAAAATCTTACTAGGTGATCAGAATTCTCCCCATTCTGACACCGGTCCAGCTCCTTACGCCAGAACTGCAGCAGTTTGTAAAAGAAATACCCTGAGCAAACCCCACCCCTCAAAATATCCCCAAAAGGCAGGGAGGTCCAGAGATCATTTTGTCCTCAATCGACAGATAAGGCACCAGGGGCTCAGAAGCACAATCCTCTCCCCAAGGTCATTCAAGTCAGTGAAGGTGCGGCAGAGAATCTGCAAGCAGTCTCTGGCCTTCTGGAGAACACACTGCAGGGTTTCTGGGGGGTGCCCACTCTCTTCCCCTCTCCCACCCTCGAGTGTGAGCACTGGCCTCGGCATTTCCGAAACATGCCGTAACAAGCTCTGCAGTGTTAGGAAAGGGGCTGACGCGATGAAGAAACAGATGCTCCAAAGCAAGATGGTCTTTCTGGGCTCGCAGAGCCTCCTCCAAGGTTATTCACAGAAACCGCAGGCACCTCAGAGAGCTCTAAACCGGGCTCCGGAGCCCCAGCCCGGCCGCTCCGGGACGCCGGCTTCGCTGCAGGCAGCCTCCGCAGCCAGAGGCCACCGGCCCCAGAAACCGCACTTCATTCCTGCGCTTCGGGAAGCCATGGCTCCTTCCCCGCCCGGGCCGCGGGGCGGGGGGTGCGCAGGGAGGCGGGCCGCGCTGCGGAAAGTTCGCCGCGGCGGGCAGGCGGGGGGCGGCCCCGCTCGCCCGCGTCCCCTGCAGATTCCACCATTAATTAGTCCTAAGGACTGTCTACTGGCAACTTAAACAAAGCGAATGCCTCGCATTCCTTCCCGGCCCAGCGGTCTGGCTGCGAGACCGGCAGCGCCCGGGACGCGGGCCGGCGCGGCCGACAGCTGCGGCGGCGGCGGCGGCGGGACCCCTCCCCGCCCGGCCCGCGCCCCCGCGCCCCGCAGCCGGGTCCCGCACGCCGCCCGACGCACTCCCAAACCTCCCTCCTCCTCCTGCCCGGAGCTCCCGGGCTCTTCCTGTATGATCACTTCCTTCCTCCCCGGTGCCCGCCGGGCCCCGCGCAGCCCCCTCCCCGGCCGCCCAGGCCCCCCACCCGCGCGCCGCGCCCCGCCCCCACCCGGCCCGCGCCCCGCGCCCCCCATCCCGAACTCGACCCTAAAAACTCTTCTCCGCCCCCTCGAAAAGCTCTCCGCGTCTCTGCCCCAAACATTTCTCCTCCGATTCTCGCTCCCACCAAGAAGTCGCCTCAGAAGCTTCCCTCCCCCTCCAGAAGAAAAATCTCCTCAGATTCTCTTCCTGAAACTCCAAAAACATTCCCAAGGTCTCGCCCCAAAAGATCCCCGGTCCCGAGCTCTTCCTCCAAAATCCACTCAAACTCTGCCCCACAACTCCACACCCCCATCCCTCCCGAGGTGCGCCCGCCGGCTCTGCCCCGTCGCCCCCGGGTGCCCCGACCCCTTTGGGGGCCGCCCCCGCTCCGGCCGCCCTGCTCTCCCCGCACCCGCCCAGGCCTCAGCGCCGCGCTCCCGCCACTTCCCCGCGGACCCTCACCTCGGCGGCCCCGGCCCGCGCTCCAGCCCGCCGAGAGCTCCGGCGCTCCGCTCGCAGCAGCCGGCGCCTCCTCCGGCTCCCTGGGACTGACAATGAGGGGCGGGGCCTAGTTGTGACGTCATCGTTCTAGAAGGCGGGGCCTCTTGGGGGCGGGGCTGACGGGCAAATTCCGCCCTCTCCGCTCTTACCGCCTTACCCAGGACTTAGACTCCACCAAGTTTTTATTGCCTCCCTAGCTAGGTGCCCAGGGACTGTACTAGGCGCCGTGGGAAATTGAAATGGAAGATAAGACTTCCTGCTTTCAAGAAGGGCACTCTCAGGGGCGGGGTGAGGATTAAATGAGATAATGAACGGTAAGGCGCTTAGCCCAGAGCCTGGTAGGGAATAATCACTCAACAAATACCATTTCCATTGCTCAGCAAATGCAGAAAAGGAACTCGGCTTGGACTCAGGAGGCATGGGTTCCAGTCCCCAGCTCTGCAATTAATTAATTGTGTGATCCCAGACAAGTTCTCTCCCGACTGTGTTCCTTACTTTCACCTTCTTTAAAATGGGATGACCAGGTGATCTCAAAAGTCCCTCCAATAATTCTATGACATACTTCCTGTAGTTCTACTATATACAAGGTACCCAGGGCCCAGAGAAGTGGGGAGGAGGGCTCTGAGGGGAGCCCAAAACCACACCCAGCACAGTACAGGACACAGCCTGAGACGTGCTCTCCCCGCAGATGCCCTCCCACGCACTGGCACGCACAGGCATTCACAAGCCAGGACACAGATGGGCTGAGGGCTGCTTCCTTTCTGACTGCAGCAGCATGGTTGGTCTCTCGAGACATCTCTTGTGTAAGCTCTTTATTGCCTATGGAATAAAGGCCAAAACCCTGGCCTGGTATGATCACTTCCTACCTCTACACACACACACACACACACACACACACACACACACTCTAAAGTCTATCCAAACTTCCCTTAGCACACCCACTGCTTTCCCACATCTGCCCCTTTGCTCAGGCCCTTTCCTTGCTGTCTCATCTTCTGCCTTCCCCCAGCCAGAAGCCAACCCTCCCCACTCTGAATACCACCAGTGGCATTGTGTTTAACTTTCATGTGGGCATGAACACATTATAACTTGTATCAAATTGACCTCCTATTTGTTTCTTAGCACTTCCTGGAGGTCAGAACCCACATATATTTGTGGAGCTCAAGTTCTGATGCCAGAAAACCCCGGCATGATATACCCATGTTCTAGCTTATACTAGCTCTCTCTGAGCCTCAGTCTCTTCATCTGTAAAATGGGGATAATAGTAATAATATGGTCCTTGCAGTGTTTGTTACGTAACATAGCATGTGGAAAACACCAGGCACACTGTTCCACTAACAATATGGTTGTCATTCTTATTTTCAATATTATTACTATCATCAATATTATTTCCAGCTCCTAACACCACACAGCACCCATGCGATAACCCACCCAATCATTGCATAGTAGAATACTTTAAGGTCCTGAGAAAGGAAGAGGTTTGCTGAAAGTGGTCCTGCAAAGTGTTGCCTTTGGAACAGGAACTAGCATTTCAGTCTCCACACTCCAGGTGGATAATGCAGAGTCACATCTAATATCTCTGGGCGTCTCTGTCACTCAGCAACCCTCCAACTTGGAGATAGCTGTGAGTTCTCTCTGTGAGTTCTTTGCTGCAGAACTGACCCAATTTCTGCCTTGTGCCTTTCTCTTCTCACCTTCCTTACGGAGAGATGGATCTGTGTTAAACTGCCCTTGGCATCACTGCAGTCCTCTAGGAAAGCTGTAGCAAGGCACTGGACATTTCCGTAGTGCTGGCCTGTGGGAGGAGGGGAAGAACTTTGGGGTTCTGGTTAATTTCTTGTGCTGGGTACAGGCAAATGGCTGTCCTGAAATGCCTGGGCTAGTCCTCAAGGGCCCCTAACAAATTGTAGCTTATTTTTAGAATAGAAGATTCAAAAACACCACTTCCCGTGAAGAGTATGCATAGCCACAGGATTGCAGCAGGAAAAGAAAGCTCCTTTACTGAGTTGCTCCTAAGGGCTAACACTGATTCCAAGCACTATAAACCCTTGGAAGGGAGAACCCAAGACATACAAGGGAGGTTCTGAAGAGAGAACTTTTTCCCTGGGACCCATGACTCCATCAACCACATATTCATTCATTCATAGCAAAAGCTTTGGCTCAGGACAGATCAGGATTCAAATCTCAACTCCATGCTTACCAGTTGTATAACTTTGGGCTGTTAAGTCTCTACACCTCAGTTTCTCATCTGCAAAATGAAAATAATAATAGTACCTATCTCACACAATGACTGAGAGGATTAAATAAGATAACATGTGAAAGAGCTTAGTCCAGAGCCTGGTATACCCAGTTCATGCAGGAGAAAGTGGTTGCCATTACCGTTTGAACATGTCCTCCCAGGAAGGCCTCCCATGTGCTGGCCTCTGGACTGAAAGTCGGGCTAAATAATAGCCCTGCCCTCAAGAGGATCCATTAGTAAAAGGAATGGGATAAATTTGCATGAACAGGCAAGAAAAAGTGTCTGCTGGGTATTGTTAGGTGAAAAGAGCAAGTTGCAAAATTACAGGTGTAGGAGGATCTCACGGTTATAATTTATAATATATGCTTAGTATATGCATAGAAAAATATGGAGTCTGTAAAGAACTAAATAGAAGGCTTTCACCTTTTTTCTTTTTGCCTTGCTTTTCTGTGTGTGTATAGCAGGAACTTTCAAAAAAGACTTTACTAAATGCTAAAGGGGAGGAAAGGGTATTAAAAACACAGCTACAAGGCTTATCTGTGGCATCTGAGCTAACTGTGTATACTGCCATAGAAAGTTCCACAGATCTCATCTCATTCTTCATGGGGTTCCAAGGAAAGCCCCCCCCCCTAGATAATTCTCACCTTCTCCCCACCCCATGAATCATGACAAGGACGGTACAAAAGAGTTTTAAGCAGGAAGATTTTTTTTTTCTTGTATTAGGGTTCTCCAGAAAATCAGAACCAATAGGAGTGTGTGTATGTGTGTGTATATATATATATATAATGTATATATTTTAAATTTATTTATTATGGGAATTGGCTCAGATGATTATGGAAGCAGAGGAGTCCCACAATCTGCCTTCTGAAAGCTGATGAACCAGGAAAGCTGGTGGGGCTGAGAATTGGGGTTTGGAGGGTGGGGCAGGAGGGTGCTGGTGTAAGTCCCAGAGTCCAAAGGCCTGAGAACCAGGAGCTCCAATGTCCAAAGGTAGAAGATAGATGTCCCAGCTCAAGAAAACAGAGCAAATTAGCCCTTCCCCCATTTTTTTGTTCTCTCAAGCCCTCAGCGAATTGGATCATGCCCACCCACATTGGTGGAAGGCAATCTTCTCTACTCAGTCTACCAATTCAAATACTAATCTTCTCTGGAAACATCCTCACAGACACACCCAGAAATAATGTTTTACCAGTTATCTGGACATCCTTTAACCCAGGCAAATTGACAAAATTAGCCATCACACTGTCCTGTGCCCCTTCCACACCTTCCAAAGAATAACAATATGTCAGCGTCTTTTGTCTACTGTGCCTAAACTTGCACTTTCATTTTCATTCATTATATCTTTCTGCAATTTGAATTTTTTACAAAGAGCACGTATTACTCTGTCATCAGAAATGGCAGTAAGGACATACAAAAAGAAAGTTCACCAAGCTAGGGTTGGTTTACTTTTGTTGGTTTGCAAACAATAAATGATAACCCAGGATAGCTGAGGCGAGTGCAAAGTCTCACGTGAATCACAGAGAGCGAGAGTGAGAAGGGATAAAATTGCCCTCAATTCTCCTGCCATCCCCAAAATGTCATGATTTTAAGTCCACTCACATTTCAAGACACGCACCACTACATTCATTTCATTCATGCATTCGTTCCACAAATATTTACGGATGCTTTACTGTAAACCAAGAATCATGCTGTGTACTTTACGTATACTATCTCGTGTAGGTTATAGGAGGCCATTATTGCTATCTTGCAGATTAGGAAAACAAGGCTGAGAGAGGTAAAGTAACTTCCCCAAAGTCACACATCTAGTGGGATCTAAACCAAGACCTGAGCCAAGCCTAAGTCCTGGAGGAAGTAGGCTGTATTCCAAAGCAAATGAGCTGTGCACTCAGGCAGCCATTAGTGGCTGGATGGCCCTGGACAAGTCACAGAACTCTTTTCAGCAGCAGTTTCCCCACCTCTGCAGGATAAGACTATATCCAGATATTTTATGCAAAATAAGTGCTTTGTAAATTGTAACACATAATACAAAGGAAAGCCATTATATCAGCTCTTCAGGGACTGGGTCTCCCTCATCTTTGGATCTCTTGGTGCTTTCCCCACTACTGTTATTTCCATTAGCATTTATCCCCAATTAGTGCAATTAGGACAGTCTTCCTTGCACAAACTCATCTTATTTCCCTTGCTAGCCTGGGACCTCCTCAAGGCCAGGAATGATGCTTATTCATTTCTAATCCCTTTCTGCCCCCAGTGCAGCATCTGACATGCATCCCTCCATTCCTTCCCTCTTTTATTTATTTCATAACAAAATGGCTGAGTGCCCAACATGTGCCAGGCACTACACAGACTATGACACAGCAAAAGTCCTTGCCTTTCTGGACCTTGGGACTGGGGAGGTGGGGGTGGAGAAACAAGACAACATTAACCACAATTACTTAATAACAGTTGCTACAAGGATCAGGCCAGACGCTATGAGAAATTAGGGGATGCAGAATGAGGACCTAAGAGAATCCAGGAGACATGAAAGGCTTCCTAGATGAGGTGGCCTAGAGGCTCAGAGAGGTTAAGAAACCTGCTCAAGATCACACAGCTGGTAAGTGGAAAAGCTGTGATTTTAACCTAGAGATGCCTGACTCCAAAGCCCA
>RJWJ010024847.1:0-24475 GCA_004363605.1 Indri indri | reverse complement strand
ATGGCATCTCGCTATGTTGCT
Source organism: Indri indri (assembly GCA_004363605.1). Taxonomy (NCBI): domain Eukaryota; kingdom Metazoa; phylum Chordata; class Mammalia; order Primates; family Indriidae; genus Indri; species Indri indri. Next base: position 24,454 of record RJWJ010024847.1, on the reverse strand, counting down.
CAGGCTGCTCTTAAATTCCTGGCTTCAAGTGATCCTCCTGCCTCAGCTTCCCAAAGTGCTAGAATTACAGATGTGAGCCACCAAGCCCAGCCTCAATATTTTGTTCTTATAAATAACTCAGGGCACCCTCACTGCCTAGATGAACATCTTTGTGTAAATATATATATATATATATATATGTATATATATTTGTGCTCTTTCCTCAGGGAATTTTCTAGATGCAGAATTACTGGAACATTAGGTGGGCTTACTTCAAATGTACACACTGCTAAACTTCTCTCTAGAAAACCTATATGTATTTACAGTACATGGGTTTGCCCATCTCCCCACCCTCTTGCTGATCTTGAGTTTTGTCAACTTTTAAACTTTTGCCAATCTGATATAAGAGGAAAATTATATCTAGGTTGTTTTTATTTTGCATTATGATCATTACTTTAAATAATTAAGTATATTTTCCTGGGTACCAACCATTTTTATTTAATATTTTATTTTTATTTTGTTTATTTGTATGTTTATTTTGATTGGTTAACCAAGCTTTTTTAAAATTTATATTTATGATTTAATTAAGCTTTTTATTTTGAGTAGTTACAGATTCATATGTAGGTGTAAGAAATAACAGAGAGATTCCACGCTGCCTTTATCTAGTTCTCCCAATGATAACATCTTACAAAACTGTACACGGTTGTGTACAATGTTATAACCAGGATATTGACAATATAATCAATATACACAACATTTTCATCATCACAGGCTCCTTTATGTTGCCTTTTTTTTTTTTTTTTGAGACAGGGTCTTGCTCTGTTGCCCAGGTTAGAGTGCAGTGGTGTTATCATAGCTCACTGTAACCTCAAACTCCTAGGCTCAAGTAATCCTCCTGCCTCAACCTCCCAAGTAGCTGGGACAATAGGCACACACCACCACACCCAGCTAATTTTTCCATTTTTTGTAGAGATGGGGTCTCACTATGTTGCTCAGGTTGGTCTCGAACTCCTGGCCTTAAGTAATCCTCCCGCTTCAGCCTTCCAAAGTGCCAGAATGTCAGGTGTGAGCCACTGTGCCCAGCCCATGTTGCCTTTTTATAGCCACCCCCACTTCCCTACCACCTCATCTCCTCCTTAATCCCTGGCAACCACTAATCTGTTCTCCATTTCTATAACTTTGTCATTTCTCAAGCTGTATTTTTAAACAGAATTATATATTAAAATGTAACAATAAGATTTTTATATCATCAAATAAGCAATCAGTGTTCAAACTTCAAATTGTCTCATATTTTCTGTTTGCTTGCTTAAATCAGGATCCAAATAAACTCGGTACTGGGCAATTGGTTAAATTTAATCTATGGATTCCTACTCCATCTCTTATTTTAACTTTATTTTACAAACAATAAAATGTTCAGATCTTAACTTTTTTATTCAACTAATTTTGTATATACCCATGCAATCATCACCCAAAACATATAGAACATTACCATGCCCCCAGAAAGTTCCCTCATGCCCCATTCTTGTCAACTACCCAATCAGAAGCAAGCACTTACTTATTTCTACCCTCATATATTAGCTTTACCTGCTTTACAACTTCATAGAAATCTATAGTGTGTACTCTTTTATCAATGGCTTTCACTCAGTTTAACATTTTTCACTCAGTGTAGCATTTTTAAGATTAATCTATGTTCTGCATTTATCATTTGTACCTTCTTGTTGCTCAGTAGTATTCCATTTATGAATATATCACACAGTTTGTTTATCTGTTCATTTGTTGATGGACATTTGGGGTGTTTCTAGTTTGAGGTTATTATTAATAAGGCTGCTATGAAGACTCAAGTGTGCACTTGAAAAGAATACGTACTCTGTTTTTGGGCAGAGTGTTCTTGATTATCAATTAGGTCATGTCGTTTGATAGTATTGTTCAATCTTCTGTGTCCTTACTGATTTTCTTTCTACTTGTTCTATCAGTAATTGAGAGAGAGGTGATGAAATAATTGTGGATTTCTCTGTTTGGCTTTGGTTTTACATATTTTTGAAGCTCTGTTTTTAAGAGCATAAGTATTTAGGATTGTTACATCCTCTTGATGAATTGACCTCTTGTCATTATGAAACAGCCAGCTTCTTCCCTTGTAAAATACTTTGCTGTGTCTGATATTAATATAGCTACTCCGCCTTTCTTTTGATTAATGTTTGCATGCTATATCTTTTTCCATCATTTTATTTTTAAACTATTTGTGTCTTTATATTTAAAGCGGGTTTCTTATAAGCAGAATATAGTTGGATCTTGCTATTTTATCCCATCTAATAATATCTGCCTTTTAATTGGGGTGTTTAGACCATTAAAATTTAAGACGACTGTTAATATGGTTTAAATCTACCATCTTTCTATTGTTTTCTATTTGTCCCATCGATTCTTTCTTCTTTTTTCCCTCTTTTTATGCCTTCTTTTGAATAAATTATGAGTCCACAAGTGGAATGAATGATACATTTTATTTTATTTCTTATATCTTATTGTATGTCCTTTATTCATTTCATGTTTTTGATATTTTGATCATGTTGCTATTCATTCCATTTCACCTACTCCATTGTTATTTTGGAAATTCTACTATACTTTTCCACTACCTTGATAGCTACTTTTCCTTCCCAGCAATAATAATAAAACACATATTTCTTTATCATTATTTGAAAATATATCAATTATTTCTTCCATTAATATATTTGATGTCCTGCTGCTTCTACCAATAAGAGAGATCTTTAGAATACTTTTGCTTACTTCTTTCACTCCGCTTCCAACTTCTAGGTTTTCCTGAGATAGGGTAGTACTTACGGCTCTAGACATAATTAGATATCTATCAATCTGTGTGAACATTTAACTGTGTAATGTCTTGCCAGGTTTGTTGCTCACTATTTGTTCTTTCGCCTCTTCACCTTCTTCTATCTTGATTTGTCTGTTCTGTAATCAAATCTTTCTTGAATATTTCCCTCAGGTGAGGTATGAGATTGATATATTCTCTGAATCCTTCAGATCGCCAAATATCTTTTTCTGTTGTTGTTGCCCTGACAGGTGAACGTTTTCCCAGCTGGGGATGAGATTCCTGGGTAGCCATCCTTTTCTCTTAGTTTTCCCACTTTTGGCTTCCAGTGTTGCAGACAGGAAGTCCTATGCCAGTCTGATTCATTTCCTTTTGTATTAATAGATAACTTGCTCTTTCTGCCTAGAAACTTGAAAATGTTTTCCTTTAACCTCAGAATTTAGGAGTTTCATGTCTTTCCTTGTATCTTCCTATTCCCTTTCAGTCTGCGAGCTCAGATCTTTCTTCAGGTCAGCAAAGTATTCTTCTATTCTTTAATTATTTCCTCTCGTCCATCTATTCCTTTCCTCCCTTTTGGAATTAGTGTATTTGAATGTGAGGACTGCTGGATCTATTCTCCAAGTCTCATATTTTCCTCATTATTTCCATCTCTTCATATTATTTGCTCTGTGCTTTTTGAAATATTGTTTCCACTTGTTCTTCCAAGCCACTAATTTGAGTCTCAGCTGTGACCATTCTCTCTTTCGATACATACACTGATTTTTAGTTTTTGTTGTTTAAAACAATGTTTTTTAGTTCCAGAAAAAATTGGGGGTTTTTGTTTTGGCACACTACTTGACTCTCTTTAAGTGCTAATAGTTTCTTAAGTTGTCATATACCTCTTCCAGTGGTTACTGTGCTTTCTAGTGGCCAGGGAAACAAGCTATAATAACCTCACCCCTGCAAGGCCAAGGCTCTGTGAGTCACACTCTTCTGCTTTTCCCATGGTCCCGATCTCTGTTCAGGGGCTCTCCAAAGCTGGTCTGCACGGTGCAAGAGTGAGGAAGCTCCTCACCAGGGCTACCCACCAGATCTTCTCCCCTCTTAACCTTAAGTTCAAGCCTTCACTTGGCACCCTGCCCGCTGGGCCTAGCAGCAACATGGCAAAGTAGAGGCAGGTGTTTGGAGATGGGAGTGGAAAAGAGTGGAAACTTCCTTAGAACAGTAGTTCTCAAACTTGGGTGTGCATTAGAACCACCTCCAGGGTTTGTTAATACGGAGTTTCTGATTCATTATGTCTGAATGAGGCCTGAGAATTTGCATTCCTAGCAAGTTTCCATGGCAAGCCCATGTTACTGATCTAGGAACCACACTTTGAGAACCACTGCTTTAGAATACACCAAACCAAGTCTTTCTTCTTTTCCACCCTCTTCCTCTTCAAAATTATACTTTTTTTTCGAGATGAGGTCTTGCTGTGTTGCCCACACTGGTCACCAGCTCCTGGGCTCAAGGTATCCTCCCACCTCAGACTCCAAGTAGCTGAGATAACAGGTGCAAGAGCCACCACGCTTGGCTATGTTTTTTTTTTTTTCTTTTAATGGCAAGGAAATTAATCCAATGTCAGGTACATATTGTCCCCTGGTTTATGTTTGGCTCTCCAACTGGTTCACAGTACTGGGTCTTGTGCAGCACAGGCTCCATCCCGGGCCCCTCCTCCACCGAGGCCCTCACGTGTGCTTCCCCAACAGGCCCCAGCCCTCAGTCCGAGGAATGGGCACAGGCAGAGGGCCAAAGGCTCTCAGGGCAGGCCGCCGGTTAGGCCCAGTTGACGTCCTGTGAGTCAGACCAGAGTCAGACCAGAAAGCGCCACCTTTGCGCGGCCTCAGGACCGCTTCCCCCCTTAGGTGGCCCTGTGTTATTGCCCTTGCACCCACAAGACGGCTGCCACTGTCCTGGCCCCATTCCAGGACCCTCAGGGGTCGGTGGGGCAGGTGGCAGCTCTCACTCCTGCCGAGTGACGTGGGGCACCTGCAGTGGGTGGGAGTGCAAGGATGGTGTGTGGGGGTCTGGGACCACCCTCCCAACTCTCCTTCCTGGCTGGGAACCCCCTTCCCGTCTGGGGTCTGCGAGCCTTGCCCTTTCTCCTTGCCCCATCTGTGTCCCCCAAACTGCGCCCACCTGCTTGCTCCAACCGCCTCCCCTTAACCCTTTTGATTTTGTCCACTCTTTTTTCTAAATGGCCGTGCCCGACCCCCATGTACCACCCACTCCACTGTTCGTGGCCCCCTCCGGAAGCCGTGCTGTGGTGTGTGACGGTGGTGTGTGACCTCCACACCACCCCCACGCCCCACTGTTTGGCTGTCCTCCGGTGCTCAACTCTTTGGAGCCCGCTTCCACAGCCAGCACTGCCCTGCTCTGGACCTCAAGTGGGCATTTCAGCAATGTCCAATGCTCCTACTGTTTATCTGGAGGATTTCCTTTCCGCTCTCCAGAAGAATGATTTCATTCTTCTCTCTGCTCCCATCTTCCATCTCCAAGCCCGCAGGTCCCATCCGCTCTCCTCCACCCCCGTTCCTTCCCGTTAGCTGAAGGAATAGCCCTCCTCACATCAACGGCCATTCCCTGTCCTCGCACCATCTCGCGCAGTCACCCCTCCGCGCCAGGCGCTACCCCTCTTCACTCTCCTTTCCACCCAGTTGCGCCAACAGCATTTGGACGTGCCCTTCCACGATCTGGCGTCGCTGTCTCTCCCTCTCTTCACTCCACAGCCTCATCACGCTTCTGTCTCATTTCTCAGCTTCCTGTCATAGGCACACTGCCTGAAAGAGTTGTCTGTGCTCACTGTGGAGGTCACCTGGCATTGGCTGGCGCGTTGATCAGGGGTCTTCAAAGGGGCCGCTCATACTTTAGTATGGGTTATTCGCTCCAGGCCCCATTCCTGCCTGTCATTTCCCTCCTCATCCTAGGACTCACTCTAGCACATGACAAATCTATAGGTAGTCTTGAAAAATACAGCGTTTTACTGTACTTTCGTATGTATATAAATTAATTTATGCTATGATTCTCATCCCATTTCATTGATCACTTTGAAAAGGTGTCATCAGTGGTGTTAGAGGTAACTTCAGCTTATTTCTGTTGACTTCTGTGTGGTATTTGATCGTATACACACCACTATGCACACCATATTACATGTGCCTTCATTTAGTAGTGCGCATTCAGTATGGGCCTCAGGGGACAAGGGTTCACGGTGGGATTTCCCAGAAGCTGGTTCTTAAGGTATACTTAATTTCACTAGAACTGCCAGATAGTCTCCAAAATGGCTAAACCTGGAACCATTTGTATTCCCACCCTAAGTGCATGCATGAAGTTCCTATTTCCTCATATTCTCAGAGCTTGAGGTATCTAATTTACTTTGCATGGAAACAGCCAGTTGTTCTACCACCGTTTGTTGAAAAGACTGCCCTTTTGCCACTGAATTGCCATTGCATCTATTTTAAAAATCAATTAATCAGCTACTTTGGGTGGCTGAGAAGAGAGGATCCCTTGAGCCCAGGAGTTCAAGAGCCACCTGGGCAACATAATGAGACGTGGTCTCAAAAACAAAAATCAGTTGATCTTACATGTCTGGATCTATTTTTGGACTCTCGTTTCTATTCCGTTGACATATTTATCTATTATTATGCTAATACCACACTGTTTTGATTACTGTATCTTTCTATTAAGTCTCAAAATCAAGTAGTGTAAGTTCTCCAACTTGTTTTCTTTTTTCAAAGTTGGGTTGGCTATTCTAGATTATTTGCATTTCCATATGAATTTTAGAATCAATTTGTCAATTTCTACAAAAACCATGCTGAGATTTTGATAGAGATTACATCGAATCCATAGACCAGTTTGGGGAGATTGACATCTTAGCAATCCATAAACATGATATATTTCTCCATTTAATTCTTATTTAATTTCTCTTAGCAGTGTTTTTAGTTTTCATTGTATAGGATTTACGCATCTTTCATCAGAGTTAGCCCTAAATATTTTATATTTTTTGATAATATTGTAAATGATATTGTTTTTAAATTTAACTTCCAATAGTTTATTGCTAGTATACAAAAATACAATTGATTTTTGCATGATTTTATATCTTGCAAACTTGTTAAACTAGTTCTAGTAGCTTTTTCTGTAGATTCATTAGAATTTTCTAGAAAATGATCATATCATCTGAAAATAAAGACAATTTTACTTTTTCCTTTTCAATCTTACATATTGTATTTCCTTTTTCTGCTTCATTGCCTGGGTAGAACCTCTAGCACAATGGTAAATAGAAGGAAAGAATGTGGACATCCTTGCCTTATTCCTGATCTTAGGGGAGAAGATGTTTTATATATATTTATACATATATAACTTTGCATATCTATATATGTTTGTATATATATCTTTATTCAAATATAATTCACATACTGTACAACTCACACAATTATGGAGGTCAAGAATTCCCAGGATATGTTATCTACAAGCTGGAGAATCAGGAAAGGCAGTGGTACAATTCGGTCAGAGTCCAAGGGCATGAGCATGAGGGCAGCCAGTGGTGTAACTCCCAGTCCGAGGCCAAAGGCCTGAGAACCAGGGGTAAGGAATGGTATGATCCCAGAGTCCAAAAGCCCGAGAACCAGGAGCTCCAATGTCAGAGGGCAGGGAAGTGGGATGTCCCAGCTCAAGAAGGGAGAGAATTTGCCCTTCCTCTGCCTTTTTGGTCTGTTGAGCCCTCAGCATTGGTGAGGGTAAATCTTCTTTACTCAGTCTACTGATTCAAATGCTAATCTCTTCCAGAAACACCTTCACAGACATACCCAAGCATGATGTTTTACCAGCTATCTAGCTCAGGCAAGTTGACGCATAAAATCAACCACCACAGCAATAAACCTCTAACTAAAATGAACAGGAAAAAAGGAAACAAGATACAAATCATCAATGTCAGGAATGAGAAAAGTGACGATACTACAGATTCTATGGATAATTAAAGAATAGTAAGGAAACAAGTTTCTGTTAATAAATCCCACAACTTATATGAAATAGACAAATTTCTTTTTTTGTTGTTGTTTTTTCCCATCATCATACATTAGTGTAGTAGACAAATTTCTTAAAAGACAAAAACAACCAAAGTTTACTCAAGAAGAAATAGACCTGAATTGCCCTTATCTATTAAATAAATTGAATTCATACTTTAAAAATCTTCCCCCAAAGAAAATCCCAGTGTCAAATACCTGGTGTACATAATCTTCAAGTCTATCTACACTGGCAGAAGGGGACACCACCTCCACTTGACATTAAAAACACTTAACCCCCTGAGCTAACTTTAAAATGTATGTTGTTATAAGAAAAGCTAAAAATAACATACTACAAATTAAGGAAATGTGCAAGCTAATTATGCTGGCACCAGAGAATATGCTAAAAATGAACTCCAGGAATATTTTCAAAACTAGGCCATCACACTGACTGGATCCCTCTAATATGTGGAAACTGGATCTCAAGAGCTGACAAAATATCAGTCTAGAAAAGAAAGCACAGAATTATTGTATTCGTTAAGAGAAAATTAGGGAAATGGTGGTTTGTACAAACAAATGGTTTTCCTCTTTAGAGTAAAATGCATCTTCTGCTTAAGAGACAGACACTTTTGTGACTTTGTCAAGAACCTTAGCTCTGCCCAGCCTCAGCTGCCTTACTTGCAAAATGCAGCTTGAAAAAGCTGCCCAAAGGCCAAGGTTATACCAGATGAGTACTTGTAAGGGTCTTTCAACTTGAAGAGCTATAATTCTGTGAAACTTGTAATGCTGATGCTAAATCATGGGTTGTAAAAACATTGCCATCTTTATCTATTTTTATTTTATTTATTTATTTATTTATTTTATTTATTTTATTTTTTTTTGAGACAGAATCTCACTCTATTGCCCGGGCTAGAGTGCCGTGGCATCAGCCTAGCTCACAGCAACCTCAAACTCCTGGGCTTAAGCGATCCTCCTGCCTCAGCCTCCTGAGTAGCTGGGACTACAAGCATGCGCCACCATGCCTGGCTAATTTTTTCTATATATATTTTTAGTTGTCCAGCTAATTTCTTTCTATTTTTTTAGTAGAGATGGGGTCTCGCTCTTGCTCAGGCTGGAACATTGCCATCTTTATACAAACTCCAAGCTTTTCCATTTAACATGAAAAACTCTCTAAAAATGAGGGTATGTCAATAAAGCATCCCAAATCTGTACCTCATTCCCCCACCTACCCTCCCTAGGTTATCATCCCTTCTCTCTACTCCCCTCGGCTAGTCCCAGGGGAAAGTCACTTCCCTCTTAAAGCTCTGGTCCTTAGCTCAGCTAAGATAGGTCAGGAGATCCAAAAGGATGTTAGTTTACGTTTTAACAGTACTGAACATACCCAGTAGCAATGACCACACCTGGTGCCTAGGTTGTGGTTTCTAAATACTATTCTCTGCTAAAAGGAATCAGAGCTCCTTGAAGAGATGGTTGGTTTCAATACCAACCAGAGAAGGGGCAGAGAAAGGGCAAGATAAGCCTGGAACATTTTTGTTGTGCCAAGAAATAAGGTAGTGCCAAAAAAAGGGAAAAAAGTCATGTCAAAAGAACATGAAAGGCCAGGCGCGGTGGCTCATGCCTATAATCCTAGCACTCTGGGAGGCCAAGGCGGGAGCATCGCTCGAGGTCAGGAGTTCAAGACCAGCCTGAGCAAGAGCGAGACCCCACCTCTACTTAAAAAAAAAGGAAAGAAATTAGCCGGACAACTAAAAAGATATAGAAAAAATTAGCCGGGCATGGTGGCGCATGCCTGTAGTCAAAGCTACTTGGGAAGCTGAGGCAGAAGGATCGCTTGAGCCCAGGAGTTCGAGGTTGCTGTGAGCTAGGCTGACACCATGGCACCGCAACCCCAGGCAACAGAGTGAGACTCTGTTTCAAAAAAAAAAGGACATGGAAGCCAGATTATTAAGAAATAGTCAAAACTGGGACAATTTAAGCTTTAAAATAAGCAAGGACAGAAATGAATTATAACCTATTGAATAAAACAAGGTCCATATCGATAATAAATATGAATGAATAAGGAGAAGGGACAGCTCTTTTTTATAGTCTAATGCCAAATGATAAAAGTGGAGGGAATGTCGGAGTTAGAAGATCATCATTTTGCAACCATTATGATAAAAATTGGCTTGGGCAAGAATCATGAATGGATACTAAGTCTAGGTGGGGAAAGTATAAAGAGGAGCAGAATTATTTGCATAATTTCAAACTGTCTGCTCACAGATTGCTTATTAGTAGCAAGAGGGAACATAATAACTACATATCATGGAGAGAACAGACAAAACCTTAACCAGTATTGACCTTGATCAAATAAACTCCACCAATAAGGAGCAGATAGACATTATAGGTCTTGGGATGTGCTTCCCCTTAAAAGAATACAACATGACATGGCTGGGTGTGATGGCTCACACCTGTAATCCTAACATTCTGGGAGGCCAAGGCAGGTGGATCGTTTGAGCTCAGGAGTTCGAGACCAGCCTGAGCAAGAGCGAGACCCCGTCTCTACTAAAAATAGAAAGAAATTAGCTGGACAACTAAAAAGATATAGAAAAAATTAGCCGGGCATGGTGGCACATGCCTGTAGTCCCAGCTACTTAGGAGGCTGAGGCAGGAGGGTTGCTTGAGCCCAGGAGTTTGAGGTTGCTGTGAGCTAGGCCAACACCATGGCACTCTACTCAGGGCAGCAGAGTGAGACTCTGTCTCAAAAAAAAAAAAAAAAAAAGAATACGACATGACTTATGTCACATACCAGCCCAGAATGCATGAGGAAACACCAGGAAAAAGCAAATTGATGGACAATTTATAAAATAATTGGCCTGTATTTTTTAAAATGTCAATGTCATTAATAACAAAGAAAGGCTAAGGAACTCTTTTAGATTAAAGAAGATAAAGAGACATGACAACAAAATGCAATACATGATCCTGAACTGGGTACTGGAGGGGCAAAATGGCATAAAGGCATTATTGAGACAATTGGTAATTATGGGATATGGACTTTATAGTGTCAATGTTAAATTTTCTGAATTTGATAATTGTGCCATGATTAAGAGAATATTCTTGTTCTTGGGAAATATGCATTACAGTATTAGGAGATAAAGGGAGATAATATATGCAACTGACTTTCAAATGTTTCAGAAAAAATAAATGAATATAGTGCATATATAGAAAGAATGATAAAGCAATTTTGTCAAAAGATGAAAAATTGATAAATTTGCATAAAGAGTATATGGGAGATCTCTATTCTTATAACTTTTCTACAAGTTTAAATTATTTCAAATAAAAAGACTTTTTATTTTTTAGAGATGGGGTCATTGTCAGGCTAATTTTTTTTTCTTTTAGAGATGGGGTCCCCCTATGTTGCCCAGGCTGGTCTTGAATTCCTGGCCTCAACTGATCCTCCTCCCTGGCCTCCCAAAGTGCTGGGATTACAGGCATGAGCCACCACAGCTGGCCCTAAAAAGATTTTTAAAAGGTACATAAATAGAAGAGAAATAGCCAAATGAGAACCTAAGGTTTTTCACCTACTTTCCTAAAAAGCCTCTTACCCTCAACCTCAGAGAGCTGCCACACGTCATAGATGCCCCACCCAGTTTCTTCACTTCCCAGCCCCTGGCCTCCCTCCCTGTGAAGGGCACCGTCTTCCTTCCCCAGCCAAGAGGAGGCTGGCCCCTGAGACACTTGACTCCTTTGCTCTTTTTTTCTTTTTTTTTTCCTCAGTCATAACACAGCTTCTGATTTTTTTTTTTAACATGGTGTTTGTTTTGTTTTGTTTGAGACAGGGTCTCCCTCTGTCACGTGGGCTAGAGTGCAGTGGCGTCATCATAGCTCACTGCAGCCTTAAACTCCTGGGCTCAAGCGATCCTCCTTCCTCAGCCTCCCTAAGTGCTAGGATCATAGGCGTGAGCCACCACACCTGGCTGTCCTTGCGCTTAAAACCAAAAACACCCTTTCCAACATTGCGAGCTACCTGGGTGTTCCCAATGTCTTTGTTTTCCTGTTTGATGGAAATATGATTTCCCCAAGCCAAAGGTAAGATAGGTGACTAACCCTGTGAATGGCCTCATCCTTCCTGCAAGCAGTAGACCCACAGCATACAGTTAATAAAACAGCCCTAACACCCACACCTGTAAATTAGCTACACCTGCCAACAGAAGCTCCATGGTTAAGAGCCAGAGAAACATGGTCTGAGTTTAGTTTCTGACTCTACCGCTTCAAAGTTATGTGACTGAGAGCAAGGCAACTAGTTCCTGGAGCTCATTCATCATTCACTCAACAATAGTTCCCACCTAATAAGTAGCAGAAACTATTTTAGGGGGTAGCAATTCAAAAATCTCTGCTCTCGGAGCTTACATTCTAGTTGGGTAAGACAGAAAATAGAAAAATAACTAAAATACGTAGTATGCCAAGTGCCTATACATGCTATGGAGAAAAACAGTGCTGATAAGAGGATAGGAAGTAGAGAAATAGGAGGTGAAAACATAGTTTTAAATAGTCAAAGAAAGCTTCACTGAGGTGACGTCGGAACAAATATCGAACAAATATCGGAAGGAAAAAAAGGGAGCTAGCCATGTAGATGGATGAACATTGAGCAAAAGGGGACAGCAGGGGCAGACACCCTGGAGCGGCCAGGTCTCAGCTGAGGGATGACTGAGATGAAATCTTAAAGTCTTTGAGGGCAGGGGAAGGAATTACACAGAGCAGGAGCCCAGCGAGTGTTGATAGGAGAGAGGAAGCCAGGAGAGGGAAAGAGACTTATTGAATCCAGAGATTTTGAGGTTGAATTTTGGGAAAGGAGGAAAAGCAGCATCAGTTTTATAAAGTTGAAAAAAAACCAAAACAAAACCAGGTGATTAACTGATTTTATGTCCTGTTCTTTTGGCCTTGTCTTCAAATATTTCTTAAATGGATATGATTCATGGAATTGGGAGATTTTTTGTTTTTGCTTTCTGGATTTGAGTTGAAAATACGGATTTTTTTTTCTTTTTTACTGTATTGGAGACATTTTGAAGATATATACAGAATCCTTTAAGATTAGGGTTTGGAGTTCACAGTGATATTCTCAAAACAATTTTTTTATTTGGAAGAAATTGAAATACCATTTATAACAAGAATAACAAGTTTATAGGGGAATTACTAGTGATTGATGAATGGAAAGGCTTTTTTTGGTCTCAAATGGTTGAGAGCATGGAGTCTGCGATTTGGATGTTCTTTTACTATGGTTTGTACAGCCTGTATTGGCCTCTTCAAATAACTTTGGATGATTTCTACATGACCACGTTGCTGTTTTCATAAATGGTATTTTTAGGAATTGGAAATAACAGAAAGTTCTGGTAGACTTGCCACTTGTGCTTAATAGCTTGTGTAACCAAATGCCTCTTTCCCAAAAAGTGACTGAGAAACGCCACCAGCCAGGATTTTAAATGTTAAATGGATGTTTTTATGTAAGATAGTAATAATACCAGGATACATCACAGTGGTATGGTTGCTGGTTTTTTGTTGCTGCTGTTATTGTTTTTTTTAACTTTTCTGTTCTTTAAATTACAAAAGAAAAATCTTTTGTCTGTGTGTGTGAAGATTTTTCCAGAGTGATAAGTGGATTAGGCTCTGGTCACAAGATACAATCAGTGCCCACTTTGTTTCAATGTCACCAAAGTACAATTAATTTTAAAGTGACTCTACTTTTAGTCTTTTCTTTCCCACTAAAGATTTTAGGGGGAAAATTATTCCTATATTTAGCTTCTCTTATACCTGCTTTTTTTTAAAAAGAAATAAAGTTCTCTATTATTTGGTTGAAAGGTAATAAACTTCAAAACATATCAAAATAATATATTCAAAATTTTAACTTTATTATTTTCCTATTATAAAAGGAATCCATATTCATTACATAATAAAAGGGAGGGAGCACAAAAGGTATAAAGTAGTCTATTCAAAAATTGCCTATTAGTCTATCCTAGGGAAAACTATTAACATTTTGGCATATTTCATTTCATCAATCTTTTCCTATGTATTTTTGAACATAGCTCAGATAGTATTATATAAAAAGTCTTATATCCAGCTTTTTTAATATACCATTATATTAAAGTTATTTTTCTCATATCAATAAAAATTCTCTTTATAAACATAATTTCAATGGCAGAATAACATTCTATCGTATGGATATACTATACTTAAACATTCTCAAATATTTAGTTAGGAGAGTTAGTGGGTCAAAGCATGTAGACATTGGGAAAGCCACTTTGTTTCCTAGAAAAGTTGTTCTGAGAGCACAGGGAGGGAATAGAGACTCAGTGTCAAGGCTGGTGACAAGGAGCAGAAGCTCACAGGTCCTGGCCAAGCCGCTCCAGCTCGTCTAGGAGGAAGTCCATGTCAGCAAGGGTCAGGGAAGGGTTGGCCACGACCATGCGGAAGAAGTTGCCCTGAGTCCCATGGGGCTGGTAGCCAATCATCATGGAGCCCTCCTTCACCATGCGCTCCTTGAGCACAGGGGCCACCTGTGGGCGGGTAGAGAGGGATTCCAGCTGCAGCCTGGGGTCAGGGGACGGCTGGGCTGGTTTCCTGGCCTGCCGCTACCAGAGATGCTTTTATCTCCCACCCAGCCACGTTCCAGAGATAGAGCTCATTGCTCAGACCCTGACCTTGGCCCAGTTTACATTTTTCCACCACATCCAACCTGCCTGACCTTCTCTGTCTTCTGCTTTACTCCCCATTTCTCCTATCTCCAAGAAATCTGTCACATGGGCCATTTTCTGCCAAATCCTGACTTTTCTCTGATTCCCAGCACTGCTTTAGTCTGCCTTCAAGCCTGTCATCCTGAACACCTTCTCCTTCCCTCTTTTAATTCCTGTAATATTTTTGATAATATTAATCTGTGCCCTGTGATCTAGCATGTAATTTACAAATTTGCCTTGAATACATTGGTTTCAAATAGGTAACTCTAGTTTTCTAAACTAACAACTCCATACGGGCAAGAACACTCGTGTCCTTTCAGATCATCTGCAGCACCTCGTACCTATCTAGCCTTGGGGACCAGGGCGTGACATATCTCCTGTCCTCTGGGAGGCATGTATGGACTGGGTTTACCAGGTTGTTCTGTCCCCAGCATCAGTGCTAAAGCTCTTCCGACATCCTTCTGCCTCACATCTGTCCTGGGCCCGAGCTCCCAGCCCAGCTTCCAGCACAGAGGTCTGTGCACTGCATACTGGTGACCTCTCTGACTTCTCCTGTAATGCCCCTCTCTGTCGTCTTCTTACTTCTCAGAAATGCACCTTGTTCCCCATGCCCACCCCCAGAGAAAAGAAGCCACGTTGGTGTGTCTTCCAGGAGGCATCCCGTCGTACCACGCACGGCCAGCAGGGGGCGGAAACGCGCCGGCTGCATCCGCGCCCGAGCTGGGTTGGGCAGAGCGGGCGGGAAAGCCTACCTTAGACAGCCGCTCCTCGTAATCTGGACTCCCCCGCTGCCCCCGCAGGCTGGGGGGTACAAACCAGAAACACACGTTGACAAACTCAGGCTGAGGGGAATGAGGAAGGGGAAGGTGTGAGCTGAGGAATGGGGCCGGGTTCCCCCTCCCTGCCAAGCAGAGGGCCGCAAAGGAGCACGGGGTCGTACCTCCATGACCAGCTCGAATCCTTCCCGCTTCTTCATTTCCTCCACCAAGTATCTGCGAACAGTGAGAAATCACAGATGAGGAGGAAAGGCACAGAAAGAGAAGCAGCCCACAGAATGACCAGAGGAACACAGAGAAAGGCAGCCCTGAGAGCGGGCGGAGGGAGGGATGGAGCCCGGGAGAGGGGCCCTGGGACCCCCCAGGCCTACCGGGCAAGGGCGAAGGTCCGGTCCACGCGCTGCTCCAGCCCTTGCCCGCCCTGCGCCTTCCACATGAGCCACAGCTTCAGACAGTCCACGCGGCGGCCACACTGCACCACCTTGTCTCCCGTGTCCAGAGCCACATCATAGAACTTGTCCTGCTGGAAAAGGTAGCTGGCCTGGGCCCCGTGGCAGCGCTTGAGCAGGTTCTGTGCAGGGTGAGGAGGCTGTCAGACCCTAGCCTCTCCTCCAGGGCGGTGCTGGGGGTTCCTCACTCAGGCCCCCAGAACCGGGGGCACTGCTGGGATGGCAGGCAGCTGACTCAGACCCTTCACTACGTTTTCTCCCAACACCCAGGGTTCTTCCCAAACTCTGCCCAGGATCCCTCTGACTGCAGCATCAAGCTGGAAACTTTCCCCTTTGCATAAAGACAGTCCACTGGGGAAATGAAGGAGCCCAATACAGGTTAGGGTGGTGGCAGATACTCAGCTTCGGATGGGATGGTAAAGAGAACACAGGAGGGCCTGGACCCCCTCTAAAGTGGCACAGAGAAGATGGAGTTCTGGGGAGAGAGGGGGGGCCAGGACAGGGGCAGGGCCAGGGGCAGGGGTGGACCCACCGAGGTGTCCCGGAGAAGCAGCGCAGAACACTGCAGACCTGCTGCAAGGAGCTTGTGGGGATTCCAGGCCACAGAGTCAGCCCTGAGTGGGGTGAAGCAAAGCCAGGTCAGGGGCTCCTCCTGAAGCTGCCCAACCAGAGACCTTCCTCCAGTAAAGGGTTTGGTCTCACCCCCACCCCAGTAGTCAGGAAGAATTCCCATGTCTGACCTCCCAGCCCTAACCAAGCATCTCTTCAGTCCCCTTCCCACCAAACTCCTTTCCCCAGTCCCATCCTAAGCTTCCCAGACCATGACTAGTCTCTGGATCAAGGATTTGAAAGGCAAGATTTGGGAAGGGGGCTGTATGCACCTCTGGATTCCATCCAGGAGATGCCTGTGTGTCTGTGACAGCAGGACGCTCCCACCCCAGGCAGCCTGTGGAGCAGGAGGAACAACGTGGGCCTTGGCTTCAGCTCGGCCCGCCCCACCCCACCCCACCCCAGGCCCAAGTCCCACTCACATCCACATGCAGCCATAGCCCGTGACGCTGGCACACATCAGCAATTGCCTCCAGTGGGTCAAAGGCCCCCAGCACAGTGGTGCCAGCAGTGGCACTGACCAGGAATGGCACAGCGCCCTATTGCAAGAAAGTAGAGGGAAAAAGAGGCTGTAGAGTCATCTCAAAAGCTACCCAGAGCCTGGTGCTGGGCCCAGCTCTAAGCTCTTTGCATGCCTGACCTGGCCCCTTTCAACCTTACAACAATGTGTCACTGTCCTCTTTAACTGGCAGCCAGGGACATTGAGATTCAGAGATCCAAGCAGAAGCTTCAGACATCAGACAAACCTAGGTCTGTCTGATTACTTATTTCCAAAGCTCGTACTCTCAAAAATTTTTAATGTCTTACTGGAAGATCAAAATGCTATTGAAAAAATTCAAATAGTATGAAAGTTTATGCAGAAATTGAATTAGTAATCAAAATCTACCACAAAGAAAAGCCCAGGCCCAAATATCTTCACTGATGAATTCCAGCAAACATTTAAAGAAAAATTGATACCAGTTTATGAACTCCTCCAAAAAAACAGAATATAAAAAAACCAATTTTATACATTAGCAATGAACAATCTAAAAATGAAATTAAGAAAACAATTTCATTTGCAATAACATCAAAAGGAATAAAATACTTAGGAATCAATTTAACAAAAGAAGTGCAAAATATATACTCTGAAAGTGACAAAACATTGTGGAAAGAAATTAAAGACCTAAGTAAATAGAAAGACATGTCATGTTCATGGATGAACACAATCCCTATCAAAATCCCAGTTGGCTTCTTTGCAGAAATTGACATGCTGATCCTAAATTCATACGGAACTTCAAGAAACCCAGAATAGCCAAAAGCATCTTGAAGAAAAGTTAGAGGACTTAAACTTCCCAATTTCAAAACTTACTACAAAGCTACAGTAATCAAGACAATGTAGTCTACAGCTGCGGTCCGCAACCCCTGGGCCATGGACCAATACCAGTCCTTGGCCTCTTAGGAATTGGGCCGCACAGCAGGAGGTGAGCAGTGGTGGGTGTGCCAGAGAAACTGCATCTGTATTTACAGCTGTTCCCCATCACTCCCATCATTGCATAAGCTCCACCTCCTGTCAGATCAGTGATGGCATTAGATTCTCATAGGAGTGCAAACCCTACTGTAAATTTCCTATGCAAGAGATCTAGGTTGCGCTCTCTTTATGAGAATCTAAGGCTGATGGTCTGAGGTGGAGCTGAGGCGGTGATGCTAGCGCTGGGGAACAGCTGCAAATACAGATTATCATTAGCAGAGAAATTTGACTGCACAATAAATATAATGCATTTGAATCATCCCGAAACCATCTCCCCCAACCCCCAGTCCGTGGAAAAATTGTCTTCTGTGAAACCAGTCCCTGGTGCCAAAAAGGTTGGGGACCACTGGTCTACAGAATAGACATGTAGATCAATGGAATAGAACTGAGAATCTAAAAATAAACCCTCACATGTACAGCCAACTGATTTTCAACAAGGATGCCAAGACAATTCATTGGAGAATGTCAACAAACAGTGCTGGAACAACTGGATTTCCTCATGCCAAAGAATGAAGTTCTTTCTTACATCATACCCCAGAATTAACTCATAAGAGATCACAGGCCTAAATGAAAGAGCTAAAACTATAAAACTTTTAGAAGAAAATACAGGAGTAAATCTTTGTGAGCTTGGGTTAGGTTAGATATGACACCAAAAGCAAAAGCAACCAAAAAAAAAAAAATAGATAAATTGGACTCCATCAAAATTAAAACTGTTGTACTTCAAAGGACACTATCAAAAAAGTGAAAAGCCAACCTATAGAATGGAAGAAATTTGCAAATCATATATGTGATGAGACATACCTAGAATAAGTAAAGAACTCTTACAACTCAATAATATAAATAATCCAATTTTAAGATGGGCAAAGGATCTGAATAGATATTTCTTCAATGAAGATATACAAATGGCTCATAAGCACATGAAAAGATACTCAATATTGCTAATTATCAGAGAAGTGCAAATCAAAACTACAATGAGATATCACCTCACACCCTTTAGGATAGCTACTATCAAAATAACAGAAAACAGCAAGCGTTGGTGAGAATGTGGAGAAATTAGAACCCTGTGCACTGTTGGTTAGAATGTAAACTGGTATAGCTACTGTATAAAACAGTATGGCAGTTTCTCAAAAAAAATTAAAAACAGAATTCCTATAATTCCAATTCTGGGTATATACCCAAAGAATTGAATGCAAGGTCTCAAAGAGGTATTTGTATACCCATGTTCATAAAGGTATTATTCACAATAGCTAAAACATGGAAGCAACCTAAGTGTCCATCAATGGATAAATGGATAAGCAAAATGTAATAAATATATACAGTGGAATGTTATTCAGCCTTAAAAAGGGAGGAAATTCTGACACATGGTATAGCATAGATGAATTTTGAGGATGTTCCATTATACTAATTGAAATAAGCCAATCACTAAAAGACAAATACTTTATGATTCCACTTACATGAGATACTTAAAGTAGTCAAAGTCATAGAGACAGAAAGTAGAATGCTGGTTGCCAGGGGCTGGGAGAGGGGGTAATGAGGAGTTGTTTAATGAGTATAGTTTCAATTTTGCAAGATGGAGAGTTCTGGAGACTGATTGCACAACAAGGTGAATATGCTTAACACTACTGAACTATGAATGTAAAAATGGTTAAGATGGTACATTTTATGTTACACACACACAAAAAAAGAACTGGCAGTAGATTCTCAACAGGGACCCTATTGGCATGTTGGGTGGTACAGTTCTTGTTCATGCAGAGCTATCCCTGCACATTGCAGAATGTTTCACATTCCTGGTTCCCTCTCAATAAAGGCAGTAATGCCCTCTGGTTATTGTCACAAAACAAAGCAAAATAAAATAGCTCTACACACTTCCAAATGACCCCTCGATGACTGGAAGAGTGGGGGTGGGGTGGACAATAGTACCAGTCCCAAGCAAGTACCCCTGGATGAGGAAGGCTACAGGTGGAGTGGAAACCCTCCAGGCAAAGGGAGGAAGCTGTCTCACCTCCACATCTTCAATTCCAGAAATATCCATGGCCTCTGCACAAGCTTAGAATGTTCTCATCCACCCATATGCCTGCCACCTGGTCAATTCCTTTTCTCTGTTCAAATCTCAGCTCAATCATCACTTCTAAGGGAAGCCTTCCCCTGATGCCTTCACCTCTTGAGTAGGTCAATTTTCCTGTATTAACCTTAGCAACCTAGAGTCCCTACCCCTCAGGCTCCCCATAGTCGCTTCAGCCCACAGGGGGGATGCGCATGCAGCTCACAGCACACACGCAGTTGTTTTACATATAGTTATGAATATCAGTCTTCCTTACTGGAATAAAAGCTCTATGAGGGGAAAAAATGGGCAAAAGATCTGAATAGACATTTTTCCAAAGAAAATATACAAATGGCCAATAAACAGATGACAAGATGCTCAGCATCACTAGTCATCAGGGAAATGCAAATCAAAACTACAATAAGATACCACATCACACCCACTAAGTGGCTATTAATCAAAAAAAGATAAGTGCTAGTAAGTATGTGGAGAAATTGGGACCCTCATACACTGCTGCTGGGATTGTAAACTGATGTGGCCACTTTGGAAAACAGTTGCAGTTCCTCAAAAGGTTAAATACAGGCTGGGCGCAGTGGCTCATGCCTGTAATCCTAGCACTCTGGGAGGCCAAGGCAGGAGGATTGCTTGAGGCCAGGAGTTTGAGACCAGCCTGAGCAAGAGTGAAACCCCGTCTCTACAAAAAATAGAAAAATTAGCCCCCGGGCATGGTGGCATGCACCTGTAGTCCCAGCTACTTGAGAGGCTGAGGCAGGAGGATCACTTAAGTCCAGGAGTTGGAGGTTGCAGTGAGCTATGATGACGCCACTGCACTCTAGCCCAGGCGACAGAGCAAAACCCTGTCTCAAAAAAAAAAAAAAGGTGAAATACAGAGTTACCATATGACCCAGAAATTCTACTGCTAGGTATATAGGCAAGAGAAATGAAAAATATGTGTTAACACAAAAACCTGTACCCAAATGTTTGCAGCAGCATTATTCATAATAGCCAAAAGTTGGAAATATCCCAAATGTCCATTAGCTGATGAATGGATAAATAAATGTGGTGCATCCATGTAATAGAATATTATTTGGCCATAGAAAAGAATGAAGTCCTGGTACATGCTACAACTTAGATGAACCTTAAAGATAATGCTAAGTAAAAGAAGCTCATTCCAAAAGACCATGTATAGTATGACTCCAGAGTTCAGAATAGGCAAATCCATACACACTTAGTAGTTTACTGGTTGTCTAGAACTGGGAGGTTTGGGGGAATTTGAGAATGATGCCTAAAGGGTGTGGGGTTTCTTTTTTGGGGGTGATGAAAATGTTCTAATATTGATTGTATTGATAGTTACACAACTCTGTAAACATGCTAAAAACTACTAAACTGTATACTTTAAGTGGGGGAATTATACGTTATGTAAATTATATCTCAATAAAGCTATTCCCAAAAAAAGTTTATACAATAAAAAGAGAAACTCCATTATTCTAATTGCTTCTCGTACTACTCAGAGGTAACATCCATATATCAATAAATATATACTATTCTAATAACAAAAATAGGTTCATCATGTCCAGTCTATACTGCAACTTGCAATATATACTTAACATACATAGTGGAGGTATTTTCATGTTAGTATACATATTCTTACTTTATTCTTTTAAATGGCTACATAGTACTCTAATAATAACAATTAATAACAAAACCAGCAACTGTGCTAATATTTATATACTACATCTATGTGCTTGGCACTGTTCTAAGAGCTTCACCTATACTAATTCATTTAATCCTTACAACAACCCTATGTGGCAAGTTCTATATTATGCCCATTTCACAGAGGAAGAAACAGAGACACACAGATATGCCATAACTTATTTTATCTACTGATGAACATTTAAATTCTTTAAAAATTTTACACTTCGTTCCAGGAAATGTTCTCATGCACAGAGTTCTATGCGCTTGTGATGATGGTTTATAGCTCAAATTCTTAGCAGTGGAACTCCGAAGCAGTAGATAGAGAATGTAAAAACTGCACAGATGGTGCCCTCCTAGACGGCTGACACAGTCACATGCCCCTTGAGGCGGGGGGCACTCACGCCCCACATTCCTCAGCTCAGCCCACGGCTTTTACCACCACCCACTCATCTTCCTCAGCTTCCCCTGCACAGACCCTCCCAGCCCACAGAAATCTTCCACATGGCATCCAGGCCCCCAGATCCTCACTGTGGGGCTGCCTGGGGCTCCCTCAGTGGCTCAGGCCTGCCCCTGAGAATCGGGCACAGGCCCTGAGAGCAGCCCAGTGTCCTGGCCCCTCAGGGTCCCCACAGTCATTTCAGCCCACAGGGGAGACAGGCACGGAGCTCAGGGGAGGGATAAACGGTGCCTTAAGCAGGGCAAGCCCAAACAACCCTCCAGAAGGGGCCAGAGGGGCCCTGCTCCACCACCCCAGGGCCCCTCACTCACTCACCTCAGCCTCAGCCATAATGATGTGCTGCTCCAGATCCTCAGGGACCATTCTCCCTCTGAAAAAGGAAATCAAGTGAGTAGAGAAGTGACAGGTTCTCTAGGCCAGGGGGCATTGAAAAGCCTGTTGAAAGCAGGGTGAGGTAGGGCCGGCAATGCAGAGGCCACATGCTGGTTTTCCCTAAGAGGGGTGAGCAAGCTTGCAGGGCCCAGGGCAGGAGACTCTGGCAGGCCCTGGTAGACAGAGCAGCAATTCTGCAGAACAGTAAGAGCAGAGAAGTCCACCGGGGTACGGGCCTGAGGCCAGTGCTTTCTGGCAGCAGGAAGGTACACTGTACCAAGCTGGGTCAGGGCCATGTCACAGAAGTACTTTCACCTCTCATCAGCCTTGACCACTCGGACACTGTCAGTGCCAAGTCCCAGAAAAGCAGCTCCCTTCTTGATGGAGTAGTGACACTGTGGAGGAAGAGAGAGGGCAGGTTAGCACGACTTGGGCTAGTGGTCAGCAGGCAGGAGGATGGGGAGGAGAGAGGTGAGTCAAAGTCAAGTCCGAGCCACAACACATGGGATCCTGAAGACCAGGGCTTCTCAATGTCCACGTGCACATGGACCACCTGGGTGCATGGTTAAAAGGCAGGTTCAGATTTGGTCAGCCTGGGGCGGGCCCTGAGACTCTGCTTTTCTAACAAGCTCCCAGGCCATACCAATGCTGCCGGTCCACAGACCACACCCTGAGCAGAAAGAGTGCGGACTTAGTCCCCTGCACTCCGTACCCCTGCGCCCGCCCCCAAGCAGAAGGCAGAGGGGAATGGGAGCGTTTACTTGGAAGGGAGCACATCCGCCCAGGGTCAGGCTGGCCTCAGAGGAGGACGGGGCAGGGAGGGGAGCTGAAGGGTCCCTGACTTAGCTGCCTAGAGGTAAGGATCAGGAGCCCAGAGTTGGTTCTGTGCCTCTTCCCACCTCCTTCGATGTGAAGAGGGCCAGGGACGGCAGAGCTCGGAGGCCCCGCTGCTTGCAGTCCGGGAAGTGCTGATAGCGGGCCAGGTTTATAGCATACATGTTGGAGATGGAGCCACCTGTGGTGGGAAGGGCACATGGCAAGAGGAATGGGCACTGGGTCAAGACTGGAGCTCTCCCCTGATCTTTCCACCAGAAGAACCCGTCAAAGAGGCAGGCGTGATTGGCTCCCAGGGCATGAATTCCCAGGGCCAGCAGATCCACCTGACTACCCCCTCCACTAGCTGGGCTGCACCCAGGGGACAGCCACTACCTGGAGACAGCACGAGCCAGGGCACTGATCCAGGGACTGCTGGCAAGCATGAGGATGGAGGGGACTGGACAGCCCTTTCTGGTCTGGCCCGGGGCCCAGGTGGAGAGGACACAAAGAGGAATCACCCCTCCCTGCCAGCTGCTTAGGGCAAGAGCGTGATGGGGGAGGAGGAACCCTTAAAAAGGTCAAAGAGCGGTCCCTCTCCTTCTCACATACCTGGGCAGAAGACCCCATCCCCAGAACTCCAGCCCACCAGGGCCCGGAGTTTCTTCAGCACCTCCTCTTCCATGAGTACAAACACAGGGGCAATTTCATATGTGTACCTGGCAGAGAGGGAATGATGAGAAAAGGAGAAAGGCAGAGAGGAACTGCCAGGGACAGTCCCTAACCAGCAGAGGAGTCAGAGAAAGGACGTGGTGTGAATGGGCAAAGGAAGGGGTGGAAGAGGACAAGTTGGTGACAGAGAATCAGGGAAGCAAGAATGAAAAGAGACTGGGGTCAGGAGGCGTGAGAAGGCTTGGAGGACAGCCCAAAGGATGCGAGAGAAAATGCTCTGCCAACAGAGGTTCCCAGGAAACGGTCCCCCCAGCGACCCCCCAGCAAACCTAAACCTTCTGGCGGGGGCGGGGGGGTTGGGATGGCTCACGGGCTGGTGTTGAGGGTCTCAGTGATAATGCGCCCGGCCAGAGCATGGGCATCCAGGCCTGAGAAGAGCTGATTGAAGAACCGGGGGTGACCTGGAGAAGGGGAGCGGGGCAGGGAGCTCAGGGTGGAGCTGGGTGCAGACTCCGCAGACTCCCCCTGCCAGGACCCAGGGCACACC